>VWZP01006954.1:780554-860155 GCA_013396995.1 Dicaeum eximium
CACGAGCATGTCTGACTGCTGTGTCACTGAGAGCAAACACACCTCAGAGCAGGCACTGCCACCAGTACAGTTATGGGGACACTGGGCAGAAACAGCCCCATGCCAGTGCCACCAGTACAGTTATGGGGACACTGGGCAGAAACAGCCCCAGGACATTGTCACCAGCACAGCTATGGGGACACTGGGCAGAAACAGCCCCATGCCAGTGTCACCAGCACAGCTATGGGGACACTGGGCAGAAAGAGCCCCAGGACATTGTCACCAGCACAGCTATGGGGACACTGGGCAGAAACAGCCCCAGCACATCCTTGATCAAGTCCAGGAAAACCCGGCAGGCTCTGGCAGCAGCCCCACCACACACACAGTATTCAGTGGAAATGCATCTCACCACGGTTTCACCCCCAGCCTCCCCAAGCTCCATCACCCCACCATCTCTGCCAGGCTGGAAATTCCAATATTCAGCTCCAAAAGCTCCATTCTGCTTTAGAACCGTGTCCTTGAGGAAAGACACCANCACTGGGCAGAAACAGCCCCATGCCAGTGCCACCAGTACAGTTATGGGGACACTGGGCAGAAACAGCCCCAGGACATTGTCACCAGCACAGCTATGGGGACACTGGGCAGAAACAGCCCCATGCCAGTGTCACCAGCACAGCTATGGGGACACTGGGCAGAAACAGCCCCAGGACATTGTCACCAGCACAGCTATGGGGACACTGGGCAGAAACAGCCCCAGCACATCCTTGATCAAGTCCAGGAAAACCCGGCAGGCTCTGGCAGCAGCCCCACCACACACACAGTATTCAGTGGAAATGCATCTCACCACGGTTTCACCCCCAGCCTCCCCAAGCTCCATCACCCCACCATCTCTGCCAGGCTGGAAATTCCAATATTCAGCTCCAAAAGCTCCATTCTGCTTTAGAACCGTGTCCTTGAGGAAAGACACCACACAATTGGGACACACAATTTCCACGAGATGAAAATTAAACACAAACGTTCTGCTGCAATATCAAAATGATACAGATAATTTTTACTTCGTCTACACAAGCTTTTTGAAAGCAACTGGCAGAGCTTTTTGGCAGTCATTTTATTTCTAGAGAAAATACCAACACCTTGAAATCTTTTTATTGTCAAGATATTCCTGCTGCATTTTAAAAAGCGTTATTATCAATCCTAATTATTTTTTTATCAGGCTTTAAACTGCGTATAACCTCTATGACTCCTCATTACAATTCTGAAAAATGAGAAATGTTCCTATGGAAGAGGCAAGTCAATTGGGGCTTGAGTAAATCATATTGAAATAGAATTATAATTCAACAACAAAGGCACCGGGCTTGTTAGCTGTAGGACTCAGTGGATTGACCAGTTCAATTTACTTGTTTACCCTTCAAACACACACTGAGAACAACTCAATTTACTGTGGCTTGCTGAAATAAGGGTCCTCATCACAAAATATGGCAGCAGCTCATGGTTTCCCCTGCTCAGAGGATTTCAGTCCTTGGAAAAGCCCCAAGTTTTGCTGCTCTTACAAGTCCACAAAGGGCTCCTTGCAGGAGCTGCACGCTCCAGGTACCAGGGGTGCTTGGTGGGAGAGAGCCTGCTCTAGTCTGGGGTTCAGTCTGACCCAAGGCACTCACAATAGGAATTAAGAACAAGGGAGATTCTCCTCCTGCTTGTAAAAAAAAAAAAAAAAGAATCACATGCTCAGAGCTGGAAAGCAAAGCATTCTTTTAATCCAGCACTGAAATTCATACCTTACACTCGCAAGATCTGTTGCAAGAGACGTGAAATAGCCAAGTATAAGCTAAATTAATTCAATATGAAAATGCCTCAGTACAAGCACTTTACAAACCCAGCATAAGGCAGGAACTCAGGTTTAGATTTTAATCCCACATTAAAGGGTCGCTAACATAAACTGCATCACTAAAATCAAAATATTTCCCCCCTCCATTTTATTGCAGAAAGCACAATCTATTTGTTTACAGGATTGTTTTGTGGGGTTTGTTTTTTTGAAATGCCAGCCTGAAAACTCAAGTTAAAGTGGATTGGTTCAGCCCCATCAGCTTTTGAAGGATTGCTGGAGCTGGGATCTGAGACGCTACCTCATTTCTGGTGGGTCCCAAGCAAACCCTCTGCAGAGCCCCTGGCCACGAGGGCTGGTACTGGGAGACACAGCTCCCCACCATTATATCACTGGGGATCTCCCCTGGCCAAGTATGACAGAATTCCTCCAGCAGCTCAGCATGATACGAGCTCACAACGGGAATTTCATCCTAGGGAAGGCTGCAAACCCCACGGAGAGCAGGAGCTGTCTGGAGGGCTGCTCACACAAAGCTCTCCATTTTCTGGTCATTAAAACACCCAGCACTTCCAATAATACCTGAGCATAAACACAAAGCTTTGCAAACTTAACACACTGTATCACTTAGGCTGAAAATGAAATGGACTTTTCTGGGATGAATCCCAGTTGTTTAACACTTCCCAGTATGCCCAGGCGAGTCAGGCAGGAAATGAATCCTCCTGTATCTAGCTGGAACCAGGGCACTGATTCAGTGCAGACAGGGAAAAGAATTTTCCTCACTCAATCACCAACACAAAGGTTTTATTGGTGGTCCCAGCTCCAGGAATTTCTCAGCTCTGGAGCTGCTGTGTGAGCTCCAGCAAGTCCCTGGAACCAGGACACACCTACCAACATTTCTAAAAAATGTCATGGATTAAATTATCAGATGGATCAATGGGTGAAAGGAGGTTGGATGGGAGGAAGGGAACATGTTTTCCTCCTCTTGGAGGAGGTGAGGTGAGAGGGGTGGCTTTGAGCTGCTTTGGCTCACTGGGACACAGAAATTCCCCGGCTGCCAGAGGAGGTGCCACGCTCCCTTCCCTGATTGTGTCCATGCAAAACTTATGCTGCTTCCAAATTAAACAAACACAGAAGAGTTATTAACTAACAGAGCATATTTGCACTAATTACTCCTCAGAGTGGCCCTACAAGGCAGGAGTATGGGTATAAGGAAAAGCAAGAGAAGTATCAGATTGTTTACCAGGCTATTAAATTAATGACTTCCAGGTTATTAATTAAAGGCTCAAGGAGAGGATCTCCCAGGGAAGGTTGTGGAGGATTAGTGCTGTTCCTCTGCCTGTGCCAAGCTGCATTCCCAGCTGATGACACAGCCTGTGCAGAGAGCACAGCTCTGCCTCTTATAGTCGATGCTCATGAGTCATAAAAAATATGGAGAGCACTATAAATTCTGGTTATGCCTCTCTCTTTCAAGATATGTAAAACAACCATGTAAGAGAGCTATGAAAGCTGTCCTCCCAGCCTTCAAAGCCTTGTTTAAGCAGCACTGTATGATTCCCCTTAATACAATTGTCTGGAAGTCTAAACTTTGGTAATTATTTCGAATGAAAAGGAACAGCAGGAGGCTCGGTTGAAAGGAATATAAACAATTATCACTTGCACGAAAGCCATGCCAGTTATGAAATAAACTTGAATGGGTTTGCTCTTGAAAACACGGAGCTCTAAATTAATTATCTGACAGATTGAGCCCCTCAGCTGTGGATCAGACCCTGTGAGAGCCATGCAAGAGGTGCAGCAAAGAGGGGAAATGGGAATCAGCAGAGAGACCTGCCCTGGGAGGCTGGGGAGGCACAGGGTGCCCAGAGGATCCCTGGCAGTGCCCAAGGCCAGGTGGGAGCAGCCTGGGACAGTGGATGTGTCCCTGCCCATGGCAGGGGGAGGAACAAGACAAACTTTAAGGTCCTTTCCAACCCAAACCATTCCAGGGTTCTGTGAGTCTCTGTGATGCCCCAAGAAGTTCCTAATAAAACTGGAACTGGTGTGGAGACCAAACTCTGGATAAGACCCTGGCTATGACTGCCTTTGTCCCTTCTGCCAGTTTGTAGCTCCCAATGTCTTCTTGAATCTCCAGCATTATTAAGGTGGCTTTTTAACAAATTTAAAGTTATTTCCTCTTCCTGCCAATGGTATTTTGTCTCAATGGCAAAAAAAATCCCAATTTTAGTAGGTGTTCAACTAGGGCCTTAGAGTGAAGGCATAAAAAATGCAGAAAGGTGAAAAGCATCAGTGTAACACCCAAGAGATGTGATAAATCTGGACAGTGATAAAGATAACCAACAACTGTCAGAGCTGATGATACTTTTATAGATAGCAGAGAATTTCACACTAAGATTTACATAATCAGTGGCCAGAATTCCACACAAATATTCAAGATTCTGATGTTTGCTCCTGCACACAATCCATGGCACAATACTTAGGAATGGAGCAGGCAGGGATGCAAAAGCTGCTTCTTCAGGAGCAAAGGGAGATGCAGTGCATGCTAAGCAGCAGGAAATGGTAATCCTCTGCCACTTCACATGCACAATCTTAGAGCTGTGACAAGTGTACACTTAAAAACCAGAAGAAATATGGTCTAAATATATATTTTATAGCTGGCTTTCATCTTTATCTTCACATTTCATTGCTAGAGTTTATATTCAAAGCATAACATAACACCAAGAAAGAAAAAAAGAGTGTTGCTACAAGAAAAGGAACTCTGCCTTCTCATCTTTCTTTCTCCCCTTTTTTTTTTTTAAACCCTTCTTTAAGATTTCAATTTGCAACCCTGATTTATTCCAGCCCGGGCAAAGGAAGGAAACGGATTCACACGAGCTCAGAATCTGGCCTTGAAAACTTCAGCTTGGCAAAGCAGTTTTTGTGTTCCCTGAATCCATTGCCCCCTCCCCAAAGGGGAGAAAAATTTCTGATTTATTTGGATTTAGAAGTCACTGGTGCTGGAGTGAGAGCTGGACATGTCCTGCAGGTGTTGCCATCCTGACTGCCCACCACGGGCACCTTTCTTTTCCTCTGCTCATCTCTAACTCCAACACAACCCCAATGTCTTAGGGTGTGGGAAGCCACAGAACAAGAGCTCTCACTCTCTGCAAGAGGGGGGAGAGGTGGGTTTTCCAATCTATTTTTATATATTGAGGCCAGTGACAGTATTTTAAGAGAGTCCCATGAGGCTCACAGTGATCCAGGTGGATTAAGGCTCTACCTCAGTGACAGGGAGATTGTGTGCAGCTACTTTCCCACAGATAATTCTTTTAAAGAAGTCACACAGCAAAATTTGCTCATTGATTTACACATCCCCCAAATTTAACATCAAAAATCAAATTCCTTGTTTGAAATTTCATCATTTGAAAGCAACCTGGGCTGGCAACTTGCAAACTCAAATCAAGTTCAAGCATCTCAAGGCTTTCCAGCTTCTCATATGGTTTTTTAGGAATCACACTCAGCTCCAGGCTGCAGGTCCTCAAATACCTGCCCAGGTCCAGCTGCACTGCCATTTATTTTTATGAATGGCAGCTATATCCTGACTGGAGCACCACAGGTTAATATTGCACTCGGACAGGTACAGAGGTCAAGATTACAAAAGAAGATCCATATGCATCAAAATGTGCAAGATATCCCCCAGTAAGCAAATCTGCACCTAACTTGCCCCTGTGCTTTTAGAAAATGGAGAGGATTAAATCTTTCAAAGCACTTGGCCTGATTCTCTTTGGGTCCTTGCAGGTGCCAGCAGTGGCGTGGCAGCTCCTACCCAGTACCACACCCTGAGCTCTCTGTGTTCACCTGCAGAGCTGATCACATCAAACCCTCACAAAATACTTCCCATTTCTCAAGAACTTCACGCATTTTGCAATCTGGACCAAACCCTGGGTCCAAAGCCAGCTCCACTGATCTGTGTCCCTCTGGGACCGTGAGTGTCAGCCCAGGGCGATTCCACACCGGGATCCCCCAACATTCCAGCTCTTCCATCCCTGCCCTGCCAGGCAGCATTTCCCCACTGTGATAACCTTTAAAGCATAGAAATGGAGCCAAAAGCCCCTTAATGCCCACGTGAAACATTTCCTGCCTGGCTCTTGTCTCCCCAAGAGGAGGGATGTGCTGCAGGCTCCGGAATAACACCACGGATATTACCTGACCCAGAGCTCCTGTGCTGCAGGGATCTGGCACACACCAAGCCCTCTGTGTCCCTAACAGGGTGTGAGGATAAAAGCTGAAGCCAAACAGATGGTCTTTGAGAAATCTTCCCTAAAGTGTTCTGTGTACTAAAACATCACTTACCCAAACTCTCATCAAACTTGGCTTGAATTGCGAATCACGAGCCAAGTTTGGAAGAAAAATATTCAGCTGGAAATATGTGGGGAGGGGGGAAAAGAGGCTTTTTTGCTGCACTTAAATAACATAAAATGAAACAATTTAGTTCAAACCTCAGAAATATTTAAGAAAAATAGAACCCAACCCTCGTGTGTTTAAAGCAAGCACTGAGGTGGGGGGTGGTAATCAACACAGAACGCAAAGTGCTGAGCAAATGAAAAAAGAGAAGTGGAAGGACAACTGGAGCTCTAATGCATAATGACCTATCAACACGTGCTGTAATGCACACAAAATTTCAGGGAAGGAGGAAATCACATCTGTAGGGAATATGGGCAGCTATTGTTTGGAGCACTGGGTGATGTTGCACAACCCCTCGGGGGGCCGATCCCGCTGCCACACGGCCACAAATGCTGTGGACACTCTAAATAGCAGCCACTAATTTTAGCAGCCTGCTCAGGATTGGCAACTGAATATTATAGCCAGTTAATAAAAGAATTTAACTAGGTACCAGTAAAATATTCCCACTGAAAACAACACGTTTTCTGAATTGAAAAACCAAAAAAGATGCCAGGAGAAATGTTAACAACCCCAACTAAACAAACAGCATCACACAGTTGTACCAATTGAGGTATTTCCACAGTAGCTTCTCTTAAGTATCTATATTTTATTTTTAAAATGTTCTTCCCTATCTAGGATGCTGACAGGCCAAGGAGAAAAGGCCCCAAGTTGTGCTCAGGTTGGATATTAGGAAAAAGTTTTTCACTGTAAGAATGGATAAGAATTGGATCAAACTTCCCCCGGACAGTGTTGGAGTCTCCATCCCTGGAAGTCTTAAAGAAATGACTGGATATGACACTCAGTGCTGTGGTTTAATTTTAGGGTGGTGCCCAAAGGTTGGACTCGATGACCTTGGGGGTATTTTCCAGCCTAAAGGATTCCATGATCTACAACAAGTGTTGGCACCAGCACAGGCATCTTTTAAACAGGAAAAAAGCAACAACGTTTCTGAAATCATCACCATGAAATCCTGGCCTTGGTTTCACAGAGCTCTGACTTGAGTTGGGGAAGGTGAAGAGAAAAATTGATCTGTCCAGTAAATTATCTGTCCAGCAAATTATCTGTCCAGTAAAAATCATCTGTCCAGTAAATTATCAGTTCTCTCCAGACACAAAACACTTAATCTACACTTAGGAAACTCTTTAAGTAGAACTTAGGAAATTCTCAGGAAATTCCTTAAATATAATTTAATTACATGTCTGAATTTAAAATTGGGGTTTGCTTCTCATTAATTTAAACTTTCATAGGAAGCACCTAAATCACAAGATGTCCTTGAAAAAGCACATCCCAAGTATATTAAAGTAAAATCTGGTTAGAGGTAAGCAATTTTTCTTTTTTTTTTCCTCCATAGATGGAATTTTCTCACTGCTGCTGAACATTTCTGTGTCTTTGTGCCATTAGACAGTGTGAATTATCTCACATTTTTTGCACAGCATACTGTGAGAAAGTCATTAGCTTAATAATCATTCCTGAGAGATTCCAAGTGAGAGATTCCAACAGATACTGCAGCGACTCCTGGGGTAAATAAAAGGACAGTTTTATCTCCAAGATGGGAGAGAAGGCTGCACTAAATGATGAGTGTGCTTTCCCTGGGACTAATTGTTAAGCAGGAGTATTTACAGTTAAAGGATTGGGGAATGGGGCCATCATTGCCAGGCAATTATCTGTACACAAATAACTTTAATCCCTTGGCATTTTTATAGCCACTCCATTATTTATTTTACCATATATCCTATTGCAATACCATTCCCCTCTTACAAGTACATACTTTTTTTGACTTCATATACAATTAAAATAAAACAGAGGAACACTTTGAAACGACTTGAAGAACAATAGATCCCATTTAGCCATCAAATACACCAGTATTTAACTTTTGTGCTTTTGATCAATATTTATGTGACAAGCTATTCATTACTCTTCTCCTCTACCACTGAAGCTGTTGTTCTTCCCACAGCCTGATGTGCACTTTTGTGTATTTAATTTATAAGTTTCCATGGAAAAGAAGTATTCAAAGGGGAAAAAAAAAAAAAGTGCTGATACAGCACGTGGATCTTTCTACCAAGCCACAAATCTTTTTCTAGTGTTCATCTTAAACTGAAAGCAATTCTGGGAAACAAATTAACGATATAAATCACATTATCATTACTCACAGAATGATACTGGGTTGTAACTCTCTCAGAGAGCTCCAGTGAGTAGCTAAAAGGCCTCTCTCTATATGGAGAATGCCTGTTTCTAATTAAATAATCTAAAAATAGAGTTGCACATACATCTAGGACCAAGCCATCTGTGTTATCTCCCCAAGATAAGCCATTCTACACCCACTCTGATATCCCTTTCATCACTGCACAGATTCAGAACTGGGCCTGGCCCTTCTTTCCTATTTAGGAAGGGACAGAGGAGAAGGAGGAAAAATTTTAATCTAGACAAGCTTTTTTTGAAAGCCCAAGCCCTTGTTTGGAAATATCTTTTCACACCTACTTGTGTCAATCAGCAACGTGACCCAAAGCCATGTCCTGCAAGCAGTGGCAGTAGTCAGCAGGATTTCCCCATGGAACACTTTCCCAATCCAGCAAGGAAAGCTGTTTCTAATTGGCTCTCTGGGCTTTTTGCATTGTTTTTGTGGTTTTTGCTTGGGGTTTTTTCCTCCCTCTTTTTTTTTTTAAACTATTTAAAAACCTTATTTTCCCTCTCACCATTCAGATAATCAAAAGAACGACATAAAAAGTGAGCTGGAGTCAAACTGGACCTAAAAGTTTGGGTAAGAGATTCCCATGATACATTTGGTGATAATAAAAAAAACCCCTGTCTTTGTACTTCAAGGAGACAAAAGCCAGCCTTTTTTCCCTAAAAGCAGCTTCATATCTATGTCTGAGGGGAAAAAAAGGAGGAAAGCTTATCAGGGCCTGTCAAGAGGGGGAACCAATCCCAGATCCTTCCCTTGTTAGGCAAAGGGGAAGCAGAGTGTGAAGGGAGAGTCATCCCTCACTCCCAACACAGCACAGGGGATGGAATCTGGGGGTCTCCCATGGGATAATTAAGCCCAGATATTTCCTCAGGCTGCAGCCAGCACAGCATCATTATTTACACTGGTCCCTAAATTTCTTGCTGTCAGACTGTATTTACCCAAACCAGCCTGTTTGGTGTGCTTGCCCCTCCCTCAGTTTTGGTTTTGCTGTTGCATGATAGAATCTCGAGCAATGAAATTGTTATTATTTCACTCTAAACTTTGATTTCTGCCATTGGAAAAAAGAATGCATCTCTGCAGGAAAAAGGTATTAATTTCAACCAAAACCCTTATCCATTTCTTAAATGAAATAAGCAACAATTTCAGATATGTGGCAACAAAAATATAAAAACACTCTTATAACCTACAGGATGAAAGTGCATTAAATTTTTTTTAAAGCCTTTAAATTGTTACACAGCTCAGAACAAACAAATAAACCAAATGAAGACTAACCTTTGAATAAATGCCATTCACTGGTCTCCACTGCTCTCCATTCAAAAGGAGGGGAATTGTTATCTCATAATCTTTGGGCTGGTCCTTTGACACCTGCAGTCCTGGGGACTCCTCTTTGCTGTCCACATTGTCACCTAAGGAGAGGGAGAAGCACTCCAGGTTAGCTGGGAACAGCATCTGCCAAGGTGAACCTCGGTATTGAAGGGACTTGGCAGCACATTTGAAAAGGAAATAATTCAGGAAAAGGATGAAACATTTAACTCGTCATGGTGGCAAAACCTAGAGGAATTTCAGAGAGAACCTGTGAAATCAGAGGGGTTCAGAGGGAAGAGCTGGGGGGGGATTAGATGGTGGCAGAGAAGACAAAGACTGCACATTAAGAGTAGAGATGTCAGGATGCAAGGATATCATCGTGGAGGATGCACAGTCTCATTAGTGGGGAGAAAAAAGGTCTGGAAGAGAAAGAGAATATAAACTCACTGAAATAACACTCTGCTCCTACACAGGCAGATGACTTCAATTCATACCACCAGGTCAAAAAGCTGTTTGCATGCAGCATTTATCAAGTGTTTTTCCTCTCCCTAAGCATATTAATGGCATTGTGCCTGTCAAGGCAGAGCCCTAAAACCAGTATCACAGGAGAAGAGCTGGAAAAATAACTGAGAATTAATCAAAGGGGAGACGGGGATGGCTTCCAGGTGCCACGGGATAGTCCAAACTCTGGTGGGGTTTGTCACACTCTCTGTGCTCACCTAATGCTCTCAGAGGATGAAGAGTCATATTCTGAGCAGAATTACCCCCATTTAGTCATTGTTAGAATTAGCTTAAAAACATCTGTGCTGTCATTATGGCCAAGCTAACATGAGCAGAAATAGAGTCTGGTGTTTTTCAACATGCTTTTAAAAATACAACACTTCACCTAAAACACACCAAAAAAAAAAAAAACCAACCAAAAAAAACCAAAACAAACCCCTCACAAGATAAAATATATTGGAAAGAGGATAGTTGTTTGTTATACACAGTTCTTACACCTCTTTAAGGCAACCCCAGTGACCGAG
The DNA here is from genome assembly GCA_013396995.1 of Dicaeum eximium. Taxonomy (NCBI): domain Eukaryota; kingdom Metazoa; phylum Chordata; class Aves; order Passeriformes; family Dicaeidae; genus Dicaeum; species Dicaeum eximium. The sequence goes on from VWZP01006954.1 coordinate 791,287, forward strand.
GGCTGGGAGGACACAGCGGCAGCTCTTAGAAGAGATGATCCAAACCTGGCCCAAGATTTGGTTCTGCCCTGGGGAGGCACAGGAGACACCATCTCATCAGCCTGGGAGGCTCCAGACAGAGCCTCCAGCCCTTTATTGTCTTTATCAGGCAGGAAGCTCCCTGCTCAGAACAGGAATTTGTGAAGCACATCTCAGCAAAATGAGAAAAGTTTGGCTCCAGCCCTGCTCTCCTTTCTCCAAGGCCCACTAGAGCAATCTCAACCACACAAATTAAATGACTCAGGCCCTTCTGTTATTTTGTAGGATTTGCATTCTCAGAGTGTCATGAGATCCAAGTTTTCAGAGCCCCTTGGAGGATCCTTATCCTCCTGTGGATGAGTTATCTGCAGGGCTTCCATGCAGTCTGACACCATGGAGCTGCCATGCTGACATCAGGACACTTCAAAGCCTCCCTGACACTCCTCCCTGAGCCTTTCCCCATCACTCTGCAAAGCATGAGCTTCCCAGCATCACCCAAAACAGAAAAAGGGAGGGGATCAGCATTTGTGCACAGATGTGTTATTCCCTATACAGACAGCCTGGTCTGGAAGTGCAGCAGCTATAAAAATGCAACGGGAAAAGGGAGGAAAATCCACACAAAGTGTGGTTCAATTGTGCCACTCCTCTTCCATCCCAATGAAGTGATGCTCGTGGTGCATAACAAAGCAAGGTTACAATGAGCAAATTTAATCTTCCACACACGCTTATTTATCTGCTGAAAACGCTCATTGTGCAGAAGTGTTGATAGTCTGGAGACAGACATCAAGACAGGTTTATAGGCAGCAGTTATATCTTCATTGGAAAAGATAATTTATTTGGGGGGAAACAAAGCAGACAAGCTTCAGGGTTTGCAAACTCTTCTGAAGGCACAGCATTTATAAAACACGAGATCAATTTCTGTCTAGTTGCTTTCCCTGAGCCAGATACTTGGCTGCTTATCTGAATGTTTTTATTTAAATTATTGGGTGTGATAAAAATCACAGCTTCCTGCGGAAGGCAGAGGAAGCACTGCAGCCCAATTTTGGGCCTCATTCTAGAGAGAATTTGGGCACATGCACTGTGCACTTGCTTAACTCCCAGCTGCCCTCAGTGTGAAATAAGCACAGTACGGTGTCTTTTGTATATCAAATAATGGTTTTCTCATGAAATTTCATTGTATTTATGGGTTGGGTATATTTCTGAAAGACTGCAAAATAAAGAAACCTGTATAGCTTATAAATAAACTCTAACCCAGTCTTTAAATTTAAAAAAAAAAAGTATGGGGAAGATGAATAGGTAAATCCTTTAAGTAAGTTTCTGTCACAATAGAGCGCGACACGAATCACAGAGACACAGCAAACTTCAGCCAGGGAAAAGGCGAAGAAGAAGAAACTTTATTTTGATTTTTGTATTGTAGAGAGTTTTGGGAATGGCTGTGGATTGGAGAATGAGGCACCACCTCTCCAACCACACTGGTCAATGAAAAGGTCCATCAAACCTTTCTCCTCCCAGGAGAAAGGAATGAAAAACAAAAAAGACAGAAAAACATCTGCGTGTTTACAGAAAACCTCATGAGAAACTTTATCACAAAAATTAAAACATCAGAAGGCTGAAAATCAGGGTGACAGGTTTCTGCAGCCTGATTGTGAAGCTTCAAAGAACACAAGGCAGAAAATAAGGGATCATAGCCAGGGAAGAGAAACCCCCCACTTATCTGGAGTAGGAGAGATCTGAAAGGCCACTGAGCGATGGCACACAGACATGGGGAGAGGAATATTCTAAATCAGGAGGGGAAAAACCCACAAAAAATATAAGTGGCCAAAAGTTAGGACAAAAAAAACAACAAAAAAAGCAGGGATAGCGCAGGAAACTTGGGAAAAAATGGGATAAAACCATGTGGGTACAGAGCTGCAGCTCCTCGTGCACACAGACCTGCTGCTATCTCCTCTCTGCCACTCTGCATCTCCCTTCCCTGTTTTCAGGAGGATTTCTTTGAAGCTGAACCATGAGAGTTGTTTGTGTTCCATTAATAATGAGGCCTCTTCTCTACAGGGACTCCTGGTACTACAGCAGTATAAATAGTGCAATAATTGAAATCAGAGAATTGAAATTTTGGTAATGTGTCACGAGAGGAGAAGAAAATCAGGCCATCTGCAATACCAGAAAGTTATATTAGACCCAGGTTTCCTATCTTTTGTGTCACATGCACCTACTTACTCACCTACTTATTTTCCATTTCAGTGAAATCCTGTCCAGCTCTTCCTGACGCAAGCTCGTCTCCCACTTTTTCACATGAAAAACTTCACAGTTGTGTCTGTTTTCTATTTTCAGCCTGCACTGAAGGTAATGCTTTTGATCCACAAGCAGCCCACAAGCTGATGCAGTGCCCTTTATTCTCCTTTTTTCCCCCAGTAATATAAAAGCTACTTTGTACAAATAGTGAGATGAGTAGATGTTACCTGTCAGTGACTTTTGTGTGGCTTAAATATTTTTCACCTGCCATGTACTTCTACAACTTTTCTGCTTAGCACAGTATCATACAAGGGCTTGTTGGCAAAGAAGTTAAGAATGGTTTTCATCTTTTTGTTTTTTATTTCAGTTACTCCAAGCTCTGTAAAATAAACTCTGAGCATGTGATGTGGCATCTTTGCTTAGCGGCCACTGCCTCCTGAAAAAACCCAGACACTCTCCAGATTTGCATTTACTTAAAATTAATAAGCTTTTAGAGAAGCAGGGCAATTTATCAGTCCTCGTGACAAAGAGGTGAACGCACCCAATGCTGAGTAGCTCTGGATAAAATGGGATTAAGTGCAAGGAAAATAGAATATGTCCCATTAAATGCAGAGCCCAGCCCTACTGCCAGAGCTGGTTGTGCCCCCCTAGCACAGAGCAGGACAGGAGCCAGGCCTGGGCTGGGTTATAAAAACCATCCCTCTCTAACACACAGGTGTGCAGAGATGTCAGCTGTGATGCTGAGCTTCCTTCCCCTTGTGGGTGAGCCCGTTCTGGCCCCACACAAAAACAGGGATCCACAGAATAACATGGTTCAGAGACTCCCACAATGGTTTGGGTGGGAAGGGATTGTCAAATCATCCCATTCCACCCCAGCCATGGCAGGGACACCTCCCACTGTCCCAGGCTGCTCCAAGCCCTGTCCAACCTGGCCTTGGGCACTGCCAGGGATCCAGGGGCAGCCACAGCTGCTCTGGGCACCTGTGCCAGGGCCTTACACCCTCACAGGGAGGAATTCCTTCCAGTATCCCATGGAAATCTATCCAGTTCCAGCCTAAAGCCATTCCCTGTGTCCTGTCCCTCCATCCCTTGTCCCCAGTCCCTCTCCAGCTCTCCTGGAGCCCCTTCAGGCCCTGGCAGGGCTCTGAGCTCTCCCCAGAGCCTTCTCCTCTCCAGGTGAGCACCCCCAGGTGTCCCAGCCTGTCCTCACAGGAGAAAAGCTCCAGCTTTTCTCCATCAGGCACCAGGTACTCAGGACTGACCCAGCCCCAGAGCCTCACAAAAGCCCAGCCCAGCCAAGGTCCCAGTGATGCCCATTTCCATCCCAGACTGGAGCTCTGTCTCCTCACACTGTCCCCAAACACCCCTCATGTCCCCCCCTGCACTTACTGCCGAGCTATGAAAATTACACAAGCGGGGGAATAAAAAAAAAATTAAATTGAATTATCCTTGTGTTACCTTTCCTACTACAAACGGGCTCAAAGTTGTAAGTCACAGCCTGTCCTCATTTTTCTCTGCAGCAAAACACCCAAAGCACTGGAATAATCTTTGGATTGGGAAGAATAATGGAACAGAGTAATCTTTCTGCAAACTGAAATCAGCTAAGGGCAGTGCTCTGTGCCACAGGCAATGCCCTGGAAATCAGGAAGGACATCCTTTATCCATTTCCCTCCTCATTTCCTTCAGTTTAGTTCTCAGTTTGTGGATCCATGACCTGGATCCACTCCTGGCTGTGGAGGAAGGGAATCACACCTGGCTGCATCGCTCCACCGCTGGCTCTGGGTTTGTGGGAAAAACCTTTATCCCCCCAGCAGGGGCTTTTCTCTCATTTGGGATGATTCTTCTGCCACCTCCAAACTCAAACCAGAATTTTTTAATCCAAAATTCCCAAATTCCTTACTCTTGGGAATCTTCCCACTGAGAGGGGAGAGCCAAGTCTTGTCCTTCAAGATGGAGGTGGATTTAGGAGCTTTAGGAAGGGGTGAAACAGGGTAAGAATTGGAAGCTGCCCACAAACACAGCACCCACAGCCAGGGAAGGGAGGGATTTTACCACAGCTCAGTAAGAAAATGTAGTAGGGTCATTCTGTATTTTTCTCAGCCACCTTTACTCACCAGTCCTCCTGAAATCCAGTGCTCAGAGGTGGGATTTGACTGCACAGAGGACAGGAATATTCCAAAGAACCCAATACCTTCAGGCTGGAGCAAGGGGTTGAAACCCAGCAGGGTTGTACCCTTAGGGATCATAAAGATTTCTGCTCCAACCATTGCTCTTCAAAGCAGGTGACACCAGAATGAGCCACACACTGCACTGGGGATAACACTGACACTGCTGCATCAAAAAGGTGTTTCCAGGGAATACCAGAGATCCAAGTTAATCCTGAGAGCTGCTGAGAGAAGCACATCTGGAGTGCTGGGGGCATTTCTCCTCACCTGCATTCACAAAAGATGAATTGGACCTGGAGCTGGTGGCTTGGAAAGGCTGCCAGGGAGAGCAGGGAAGTGGAAAGTCTGAATTAAAGTAAGGGAACTAAAATAATTATTTTACATAATCTAGAAAACCAAAGGTGACAGGACCCATGATTGTCCCTTAGCTTTCTACGCCTCTTGGTATTTATCTTGCCAGTGCTGATGTATTTATAGATGGCAGGAGTATAAAGTGCCTTCACATAAAGTGAGATAGGATTCCAATATAGAATTGCACAGAGGATCACATCCCGCTCTTGTCCATCAAGGAAACAAAAAGAAAAGAAAAACTAACTTGCTTTAAATGGCAATTGTCAACATTAGGGGTCAGATTATATCATGCCAAAAAAAAAGTCAATTATCCATGTGGCCAAGGGCTGGGGATGTGTGATTCCAGTCCTCTATTTCACCCCATCCTCCAGCAAAAGCCAAAACATTACCCAAATTTTTCATTATCCAGGCACAGGCCTTGCTGAAACCACCTTCTAAAATGGTGCCTGCTCTGCCTGAGACAGGAAAAACAAATTGGTACTTAATAAAAGCACAGAATCACAGAATGGTTTGGGCTGGAAGAGACCATAAAGCTCATCCCATTCCATCCACAGGGAACTTTCCACTGCCCCAGGCTGCTCCAACCTGGCCTTGGACACCTCCAGGGATGGGAATCCACAACCTCCCTGGGCAGTAATATATAGAGGAAAAATACAAAATGTAATTATATCTCCAAATAAATGTGAAAATGCTAGGGAAAAAAACCAACAGTATCAGATTTCTAGTGCATAATGGTTAAACAAAGCCAGTCCTGCAACTTGCACAGGGTCAAAGAAGCAACAGCTTAAATTTTACATTACCCAGCAGCTGAGGACACAGACACACTCTTAAAAGAAAGGACAAAAATCACCACACTGATAAGGTGCTTCCCATTATCCCACTTCCATCACCTCCACAGCTTCCTAACAGGCAGCACAGCACCAGACTCTGCCCTCCTTTATTTATAAGCACAAAAGCCTGGGCAAGATTTGACTGTGCATAAGTAAAACTCTTATCTCTTGCAGGAAAGTTTTTATTACTTCAAAATCATGAATTATTTTCCCAGCTAACCTTTGCTCCTCTAAGCAGTACATAGATTATTTCTACAAAACCCAGGAAAATTAGTCCTTTCATGGCCTGCTTGGAAAATAAGCCATTTAAAAAAAAAAAAAAAAAAAAAAAGGGAAAAACTACACACAAAGTTTTACTTGTTTTCTCCCTTCTTCCAAATTCCCAAACCCAAGACCTCAGGCATTTAAGCACAAGTAACCCTTGCAAAGCAACTAATTCCATGGATCTTCTTGAGCTTGAATTTTGTCTTTTTTTCACACCTCAAAATTACTACTCGTGTTTGAAAATTTTTCAAACATGAGAAGTCAGCAAAGGTCTTTGATGAGCCTGAGCAGAGGCAGCAGCAAGAGGACTCCATGCATTTCTGAATTTAATTTTCTGTTCTTTTGGCTTCTGATGGAGAAAGATCCTGTCTGCAGCCTGATGGGTCTGTAAAGATGGAGCTCTGCAGCATCACCAGTGACCCACACCAGGCAGCTCCAGGATGAGGAATGGAGGGCTGAGATTCCCTGATCCCCATTAACTGAACAGCATTAAAAACATGGCTTTCAATATTTGGGGTTTATAATTCTCAGATCTACCTCCTGTCATCACTTGCTCATGCACAGTTACTCCTTTCCTAAATCTGATTCTGCTGATGAAATAATCAGCCACAGGGAACAGCCCTCTTACCCCTCCCCCATGGAATCCCACAAACTGCCTGGAATATGTCATGTGTTCAACATTTTCATGTGGGCACGGCAGGGAAAGCTGAAATTTGAAGGTGACTTGCTGCTTTCCTCCACCAAAACCTCTGTGGCCAATGTCACTGCCCCACCAGCTGAACAAACTGATGACACAGGGAAAGACAAAAAATAGAGAAAGAGGGGGACAAGAATACAAACCTAAAATGTTCCTTGTGGGACATACCCCCTAAGCAGTTGGATCATCTTAATCTTCAAGCTTCTGTAATACAACTGTTGGAAGGCTCCAAGTCTGAGCACAATAAAGTGCTTTATTCAGGGAACCATATGACTCCATCAGTCATTCAAGCACATGTTTGGCACAGATTGAAAGTGAAAAGCATAGCTAAGGCAAATATTTCAGAACTGAACTTGTCTTCCTAACACACATGGTTTATATATTGGTGTAATATCTATATAACTTTTCAGTTCTCATCTAGAGTAATGTCATGGCTGAAGTACAAAATGATGTCTCTGCACCGGGCGTTTCTCAGCAGATAACACATGCCAAAAAGCCATTTACTAGAAAATTAAAAGGGAGCTATCACACTTGACAGGTCCTCCAAAAAATTAAAAAAAAAAAAAACAAACAACAACCTGTAAAAATAGCTTTGTTCCTTCTAATTCCTGAAAATCTATTTCTCCAATCAGGATGCTGCACCATCCCTCACTGGAGAGCTTTGCTGCAACAAATCCAGGCCAGGAGGCTCCTTCCCCCTCAAGTGCCCGAGATGTGTCCCCTCTGTTTGCAGATGAAATATTGCTCATCACAGAGAGCATCTCCTGCTGATGCAAAGGCGATTAAAGCAATCTGGGCAGAGCGCAGTGTGATTAAAGCGCAAGTAACGGCAGAAGGGTTTGGGCCCTCATTATACAAAATACATATTGAAATGCAGTCAAGGAGAGAAGCCAGTATATCTCAATATCCTCCCTGTTCTCCAGAACAAAATGTGACAAGTGGAGTTGGGAGAACAACGTTTGCCATTGAGTGCAGGAGGGGGCAGGGAGCCTGCAGAACGTTTCCAATAGCCCAAACCCAGCTTTATGATGTGTACAGAATATGTACAGGGATATATTTGGGAAACAGCTGTCCAGCCTCATTTGGGATGCTGTTAGGTTTGACTGAGGAATTACTATTCAGGACCAGTCCAAAGACAGAGTTGTCTTTTTGTTCCTAGAAGAGAACATTTCAAAATGTAGAGAAATAAAGCAGTGAGGCTCTGAAGGAAAGGGCATTCCAGCACAGTGGGTCATGGGGGGGGATTGAGAGGTTTCCCCCATGGAAGAGCTCAGGGCTTGGAGTTCACAGAAGAGGGCAAGTCAGAAATGCAAGATTCCAGCCCAAAAGAGCTTTGGGAAGTCCATGACACAACAGCTTAGGAGAACTTCTGTCCTCCTGCTGCAAATCCTCTTTTCAGCTGCTTCTTTTCCGAGCCCTGATCCACACCATATCAATCAGCCCAGCCATTCCCTCTTGTAAAAACAGGCTGGACAGGGCTAGTAATGGATGGAAATCCTCAAGGGTTGCACAGCACCTTTCCCACAGGTATTTCCAGGCTGCCAGAGTGAAGGATGTCCCATCTCAACTCAGCATAGGTGCTACTGGGACACATCTGTTTGTTCCTAAATTGCTGCTTCTTCCCCAAAGAGCCCCACAGATCCTTGTTTTTGATTAGGAACTCAGCCTTGCACCCTTCTGCACCAGCAGCACCTACCAAAAACACTTCCTGAGGCAGAGAAATAATAACCTGTGCTTGACAAGCACAAGGAATCCACACAGCTCCAAGGGCAGGGGAAAAGGTACTAAATATATCTTCACTGTTCAGCAATGAGTCCACATAATTATGTGAAAATCCAGATCCACTGCTCCTCTCCAACTCCTCCCCTCCAAAGCCTCATGAAAGGCTACTTTCACTGAGTGAAGTTCACATTACTCTCCAAAATACAATTTCCTCTTGGTCTTTCAAAAGGCACAGTGCAATCCGTCTCTGCAATGATTTACTGACCTGCCTCAGCGAGTCCAAGGGATCCTGAGCACAGCTGAATTGAGGGATGTTCCTTCCCTTCCTGTGTACAACCAGCACAGAAAAGCACCATGGAGTGGGAGTGGGAGCTGTGCTCCTCACAGGCACACAAATCATCCCTTCAGAGTTCTGGGAAACACAGCAAACCCAGCTGAGTGAACTGCAGGGTTAATTCAGGGCAGCAGGCATGGGATGTGATCTGTAGCTCTTCCCCAAGCCTAGGAAAGGAGCTGCTGGGCTGAGGAGTTGATATCCAGCAGGAGTTGCTGTTTGTTGGGGAATACCTGATCCACATCACACAACAGCAGGGAGAGCAAAATGAGCTGCACCTGCTCCAGCACAGGCTCTCACTGAGCCTCTCTTCTGGCTTTTAAAACATGAATGAAAAGACAACTTGGAGCTATTTAATGTTGTTGAAGCCACCTATCCTACTCAGGTTTACGAGTGTGACCTTGCAGAAGGTGTCACCATAAGCTCTGGGTCACTCCATAACTCCTGACTTTCACACATTCCTCCAGCAGATGAGCTACAAGAGCAAAACATTTATTTTTTATGGTTTCTTCAGGGCAGGATATCTCCCCAGGTAACTACCACAGCTCTGCTCATCTGCTCTGGTGCTGCAAAAAGGATCTTCAATGCCAGCACAGGACATGACCACCAGGCTGTACAAAGGAGTCAGGTCCATGGAGGGCAGAAAGTTTATGCCAAAAGAGGGCAGGCATAGAAACAAGGAAAACAGCATGTGGGGTAAATAGCTCCTTCTTTCTAAAGTGTGAAGATTTAAAATAAAAGAGGAGATATTTAGATTGGCTATCAGGAAGAAATTCCTCTCTGTGAGGGTGGAGAGGGGCTGGGATGGAATTCCCAGAGCAGCTGTGGCTGTCCCTGGATCCCTGGCAGTGCCCAAGGCCAGGCTGAACACTGGGACTGGGACACCCTGGGACAGTGGGAGGTGTCCCTGCCATGGCTGGGGTGGCACTGGGTGGGCTTTAAGGTCCCTTCCAACCCAAATCATTCTGGGATTTCTTCTGCAATGATCCCATACTTTCACCTTGGTGTTCGCCCAAAGTGTGTCTGCGCCTTCCTGAGGAGGAAAAAGGTGAAGAAATAAATCCTCATTATTTTGGCATGCTCACCTCATGCTTTAAAGCACACATCAAAGTGCAAGAGCAGATTTCAACCTGGAGATCCTTTAACAATCTCCAGTTCAAAAAGGAACAGGGATGAGGTGCTGTGCCCATCCCTGTGTGCTCCAGAGGGATGTGGTGAATTTATTCCCAACTTTATCATCACAGTGCTCTCAGTGGCAGAAAAGGAATGGAATGTAAACTTAAATAATATGGACTGAATTATCCTCCTACACATCTTCTAATTGTTGAAGTACCAGATGATGTCCAGCACAGACCATCACTGCATTCTGGATAAAACACTGGCCATGCTCAGCTTCAGGCCTGAGCAGGCACACATGATCCCCTTAGTAAATTATCAAGTCCAGATTTTGTCATTTTTGATTTTTTTTCTTTTTTTGCCTAACTATAGCAAAACAATCCCATAAATACTTGAATTTGTTGAGGTTTGGATATTACTGTATCCTTTCAGAGGTAAGCAGTTGCACATGAGGTCTATCTTTCAGCTGCTTTCAGGATTAGAACATGTTTAAAAGAAGCAAGAAAACAGCAAACTTTCACCATTGTCAGAAGAAGGTTTTTCACTTAATGCATATGATATGTACTATTAAACTAAATTTCCAGGGGCTGAGTCAGCTCCCCTAAAAAAATACGTCAAAATAAATGAGTTAAAGATACTTTTGTGCCAAATTCTGCCTCCAGCTTCTTCTGCCTTGATCTGCATTATCCAGCATGGCTAACAGGCCATGACACATTTCACTTCTTGCCTTATTACATCATAGATTTGGGACAAGAAAGAATTTGTTCTTCTAATCACTGCTTTTAGCAAGCTGACCTTGTGAAAGGACAATTTCCTGCCTTCAAACTCTTTCTTATCCTAGCTCCAGGTCATGGAAAGCAGCAAATTCATTTCTATGGGGTGTAAAAAAAACTAGTGGAACAACCTGAAGGGATTAAACAGATTAATTTCTGATTAGATTATGCAGCTCAAGTCACTTGATACCAACCTAGTCTGAAAATCCTACATGAACCCTAAAAAGAGAAGGGTCAACATGCTGAAGCAAGGCTCTACAAAAAAACAATCTCTTCTCTTGGTTAGTGGGCTAGCAAGAAGATAAAAATTTAATACATTTAAAGCACTTTGCTCTGTGTTAACCAGAAACAAAAGGGACTGAGCTCTTGGACTGCACTGAAGGATCAACTGCTACCCTCACACTGTGGGGTTTCATTTACTTGGTCATGGACCTGCCCTGGAGACTCTTAGGAGAAGAGAAGGCTCTGCAGGTGTGATTTAGCCCTCCAGAACTGTGCAGATGATGTGCTTTTGTCCAGGGAGAAATTTGAGGAGCTGCTTGAAATGTAAGTACAAAGCGCAGGCAACGGCGAGAGCGAGATCCAGGATGAGGTGCAGTAAAACATAAGGGGTTGTAGAGGAAGGAAAGTCATCAGAAAAAAAGGATTAAATTTTTTAAAAATCCCTGCAACATGAAGAGCCTGGCATCCTAAGCAGGATGGGATGGTGTGAGGCAGAGCTGGGGACAGCCTGCTGGCGTGGCAGGGCCTGGATGAAAACCTGACAGTATTCCAGACCCATTTCCAAACACCTTAAAAATGTCCATTCCTGGATTCTAGCAGCTCTCACAGCACAAGTGAAGAGAAAGCCACCCCAAAAGCCCAGCAAGGCAGCTCAGGGCTCACCCTTTGCTCTGCCACAGCCCAAAGGGAGGCTCAGGAACACAAAAAACCAGAGCCCAGCTGGACTCCTTGGCCAGTCTGCCCTGGCAGTGTCACATCTGCTGGAAACAGGGATAAATCTGCCAGGAGGAGCATATGTGAGGTCTGGGGAAGGAGCAAATAAGCCTTTACATGAGTTGAGCCTTTTAGAACAGAATTTCATGATCAAGGGCGGTGAGGGAGGGCCTTGGTGGGAATAACAGATAAGCAGATATCTGCAGTGGGATAAGCAGATATCTGCAGTGGGATAAGCAGATAAACCCAGCCCTGGCCTGCTGCAGCCACCCACGTGCCATCAGGGAAATCCCAGCAGGATGCAAAACCACCCAAAACTCAGCCTGACAATCAGGAGTTCAAGGATGCTCTTTGTATCTGGACCTTTCCAAAAATCCCAGGCAGAGCCAGAGATGGGACACCCAGGGAAACAGCAGTGAAGAACCTGTCAGCTGCCCAGTGAGCTGGGGTTAAGGATGCAGACACTGCTGAAGAGTGGGAATAAAATTCCTCTGCTGGGGGGTTTTGGCATGGATCTCTGGAGCCCCATGGACAGTGACAGCTCTTGCCAGGCTGTCTGCAGGGGACAATCATCAGACAAGGAGGTGATTACACACACCAGAAATATCTGCCACAATGCTGGAGCAGTTTGAGAGAAGTCAGGATTTATAAATGAGCTCTAAAACACAGAGGGTGATGGAGAAATCAAGTTTAGAGCAGAAGACAAGGCAACACTTCTTCTGCAATTTATTTCCATTAGACCCAAGGAAGCTGCAATCAGTAACAAATTAAAATCTATACAAAAGTGATTTTAACTGGAGGTAAAGAAAGTGGGTTGCAGTTTTAGGATTTACATTTTTTTCATGCTCAGAGAAGCTGTGGCTCTTCTATCCCTGGAAGTGTCCAAGGCCAGGTTGGACAGGACTTGGAGCCACCTGGGATAGTGGAAGGTGTCCTGCACCTGGCAGGGGGTGGAACAAGATGGTTTTTAAGGTCCCAACCCAAACAATTATGTCATTGTAAGAGTAATTTTCTCTGCTGTTTTCCCAGCTAACACACAATATTTAAAAGAAATCTGAAAGTTTGTGCACACACACTCACCCACACTCTCTAATTTGGACTTTACCTATCCACAGCATCCCTTTGTCTGCCCTGCAGAAACAGAACAGCCTTGACCACAAAAACCTTGTACAGGTGTAGATTTTAAGGTATTTGACTGAGACTGTAAGATCAGATCTCATCCTACTTTATCTCCCACTCCACAAGAACAACAAAGTTCATTTGGCCTGGTTGAGTTTTCTCTTTTGTCCATGAGTTCCTTTAAGCAGAAACCCAGCACAAGACTGAAAACTAAAAGGACAATTGCAAAACCACAGAAATGGCAAGAAAACATACTAAAAGCAAGCAGCCAGGCTACTTTTAAGTAGTTTAGCCCACAGCCTGATAATTTCTGTTTAATAACAGACCTGTCACTCAGGCAGACACACGTTATTGCCACACTTCAAACCCGGTTCTATCATAACCCCAACTTGTCTTAATCACCAAGCAGGAGTTCATGTAAGAATTAGGATGTCCTGGCAGCTTTAGGATGCCCTGCAGGGCTCAGGAGTGCCCAGGAGAGCCGTGCCAGCCCAGCCAGGAGCACTCGCTGTCACCGGGAGCGTGGAGAGGCGCGCCTGGAACTTTCAGCACCTCCGTGACCAAGAAAGCAGCACAGGGCTAAAGCTGTGCTCTGCTTCCACAGGAAAAAGTGCAATTAAGGCAGGGGATGCTCACTGAATATTCTGGATTGAGAAGAGCAGATTACAGATGTGGTAAGGAAAGAAGAGGAGAAGGAGGATACACAAAGGCAAACCCAAGGGCCAGCAAGCACCACACTTGCCCAAATGTAGACATTTAATAAAGAAATAAAAGACCTAAAGACACCATAGAGATGAGCAGCTGACACAGACTTTGCACAGAGCTTAAATTATCAGTGGGAGTGTAACCTTAGAGCTTCAGCTTGGCTCTGAGGGAATTCTGAGCCACAAGAAACCGGATTTCCACCCCCTCTTCCCATTCTGCTGGCTCATCTGTGTGCTAGAGCCAAGTCACCCACAGTTTGCCCTCTTGGTATTGTAGGGACAAACACTTTGAAGCATTTCACCTCAAGTTTTCCCAACTGCAAGTGGACTTCCAAACCATGGAGGGGCTGGCCAGCCACAGTGGCTGCCACATCAGAGTAAGGAACCATCCTCCCACCCAAACCCCCCTCCCTTTCCCCACAGAAAGGGAACAGCTACAGGGCACCTATTTCTCTTCATCTGCCGGGGAATTCCTGCAGCCTCTAGCCCAAACCCACTGATTTGGTGCAAATACAAGTGTTGGCAAAGAGAAATCGAGACCTCTCCCAAAGGCAAAGCTGCAACTCCTGTTAATCCATTAAGATAAATTCCAGGTTCTTGATCAAAGGCAACACCTTGTCCTTTCCCTCTCTGGGATTTCCATGTGCTAAAGTATCTCCCCGTCTTCACTCTTAGCAAATTCAGAGCCAAAGTCCCAGCTCCGGTCCCAGTGAAAGCCGCTGTCAATCCGTTTGGAAATAAGCAAATATTTACAAAGCTTCAAGTAACAATGAGGGGGGGGAAAGAGACCGAAAGAGACCAAATAGAGGAGTTTGTAGTAACACGTAGGGACACAGACACTCCTCGGTGCTGTTAGAAGTATTCATAGAGGAGAATCTCCTTTCCTCTCTCACATAAAATATGCACTGTCAGCTGCTGCTTAACGAAGAGGAGGAGACCTGGGCGCTCTGAGGATTCCAGAATAAACCCCAAACTTGCTGTAGGAAGACTCAGTCCCTTCCCAGGCTGCTCCCCATCCATAGCAGGGATAGCACAGCGCTCCACAGCTGAATCCCCGCTCCCGCCCGGAGCTCACTTTGAATGAACACAGCGGCGGCGAGAAAACTTTTACCCAGCCAGGACGCTTCTACCATCACTATTTGGCTTTTCCGCGCAATTTTCCCCAGCTGGAAACAGAGCCCGAACTCTGACAAGACTCCCAGACCCTTGAATTCAGCCCCGAGGGCTGTTTGGAGGGGATGCGTGGGAGGAGAATTTCCAAGCCCCCTCTCCCCGGGACCCGAATAAACACGGCAGGGGGGTCCCCGGGATGTGCTCCGGTGCCGGGGGCTGGGGGTGCCGGGGAATGGGGCTGCAGAGAAGAGACCTGGCGGGTTTGGGGGTGCAGAGAAGGGGCCAGCAGGTTTGGGGGTGCGGAGGGGCCGCACAGCGGAGTTTTCCAGGGAAGTCTCTGAGGGGCCGAGTTCCCAGCTCCGCGTGTGCCCGGCCGGGACCTCCCGCTCCATCCCCACAGCGGGGCGGGGGGAGCAGCGCTCTGAACCCATCTCCTGCCCCTGGCCCGGCTCAAATGGAGCGCGGGGCTCGGGATCCTGCGGGGGAAAGCCTTGTGGGCTGTGCGTGAGTGACTTACCGCGGGGTGAGGCCGAGAGGAGCCGGGCCGGGCCCAGCAGCAGCAGCAGCAGCAGCGGCGGCAGCAGCGCGGGGAGCCGGGCCGCGGGCAGCGCACGGGGGGAGCGCGGCGGCGCTGCCTGGAGGCGCTTTGACATCGCAGCCCAGACTGAGCGAGACAAACTTTCATCAGCTGGGGCTGGAGAGCAGCCCCATAATATACAGTTACCGAGAGGAGCGAGCTGGGACTCAGGATGTGAGAGATTTCCTGCATGCAGTTAACTCCAAAACCCCTCCTGCTCCTGCCTCAGCTGCTGATGAGCTGGGCTCGGCTGCTTCGGGAAAAAAAAAAAAAAAAAAAAAAAAAAGGGGGTGGGGTTTTTTTTTTTTTCCCTTTTTTTTTTTTTTCCCTTTTTTTTAAAAGTTTTTTTGTNNNNATAGGTTTGTGTCGGCTGTTTTAGTTTTAATTGTTGTTTTGGCGAGGACCAAAGGTAATCGTGCGCTCCTGGAACATCCGAGCCCCGCGGCCGCCCCTCCGCAGGGTCCCAGCCCCGGGGGGCTCCGGAGTCCCCCCTCCCATCCCTGCTCCCGGCGTTTTCCCTTTTTGTTTTTTTTTGTTTTGTTGTTGTTTTTTNNNNTTTTTTTTTTTTTTTTTTTTTTTTTTTTTTATTTTTTACTCCACACACAACCCTGCCTGCCGCCTCTGGAAAGTCATCTGTGTACGTTAGAGCTCAGGGGTTATTTATTGGTTTCATAATTATTTCAGAGTTGTTTCTGGTGTTGTTTCTTATTTTATACTGTGGGGGTTTTAAAAGAAGGGGAGGGGAAAAAAAAAGAAAAAAAAAGGAAAACAAACAACAAAACACACCCACAGAGTTGCCAGATGCATTTTTTAAAATCTCCCTCATTCAAATTATTATTACTGACTGTCTGGGAGAATAACCAAACACAGATTATCTACTCCTTAACGTACCACCAAAAGACATGTAATGCCCACATGTTGCTGTGGAGCAGCAGGAAAAAAAAATCTAATCCTGAAGATCCTCACAGACTTTTATTGTTCAGTTTTTAGCTTTAATTTACTAAGATTCTTCCCAAATCTCACAGTTTGGATGTTGATACTGAATTCTGCAGTTTGGCTCCAAGCTCCTTGTGCATGGAACTGTTGGCAGAAGTGTCCTGAGATGTGTCTGCAGGCCAGCAGGCATGAGGGCCATGCAATCCCACTGAAAAATGCTGCTTGGAAGCACAGACTGGGGGCTGTTCTGGAGCAGAGGATGCTGATTATTCCCAGTGATCCAGACTATACTTTTCACCAGCTCTGGGGAGAAATGAGCCAGAAATTCCAGGGGTACAGCCTCTGTGGCTCCCAAACTGGAGCCTGGAAGCATCACTGAGCCACCCAGGGCTAACTGTGGCAATGCCAGGTCACCCCTGCACAAACCAACCTGGAAAAGGGCTGGGATCATGAGGAATGTACAAAAAAAAACTCTCACCAACTCCTGTGCTTCACACTTAAAAAGCACCTTTCACCTCTTACCCCTCTGCCCAAACCAGACCTCACCTCCGGTTGCTCTGAAATTTGAATTTTGTCTACACTGACACCTCAAGCCTCACCTCACATTTTCCTCATCGTGTGCATTCCTTCTCCTTGGGAGCAGTCAGGGATTAGCCTGTGTGTAACTTTAAATAGCCAAATGCTGAATTTTCCCCTACTCAGCCATTATCAATTACAATTTAACAGCTACACTCAGCAAGGTTTCATCCCTCAAATATAAACTAATGAACTGCATCAACTCTCTCATTAAGGACATATGTGCTCCACACAGAACATTGGTTAAAAACATTAAAATTCAAACTGAAGACTCCTTTGTGGAAGTCCACCATAAAAGCCATGCAGACAACTTTAGTCTTTGAAGGTATTTTTCCCATTCAAATAAGAAAAAAAAATCAGTTAAAGTTAAAGACTTTTAAATAGAGTTTTGGTAATCCCACAAGGGTTTTCTTTACAGTGGTAGTACTTTTATCTGAGTAACAATATTTGCTAACAGAGAATGTGGAGCCAGTTATATCTTGGTCATTCATTAGCATGAATGAAGTAGATAATATCAGAATTTCTCCTCCTCCACCCAAAAGGAATTGTTGCCTTTTACTATTCTAATTTCATGGGCTTGAAGTTGATAAATCAACAATTTATCTCAAAAGAGCCCCAAATATTTTATTAATGATGTCCATGTAGGAATGCTGCTGAATTACAGCTGCTATTGGAGAAAACAGCACAACTTCACCTCAGTTTCAAAAATCTCTTGTAAAGAAAAAAAAAAAAAGTCCCTCCAGGCACAGGGCAGGCAGTGGGAAGTGCCCCTGCTCCACTGGGGTGTGCAGGGAGAGGCCAGGCCTGGCCTTTTAATGCCTCATGTCAAAGCACCTCCCACAGTCAGCTCTAGAAGGCTTGGTTTAGCCACTGCAGGAGAAAAAGGCCGAGTTTCCCTGCAGGAAATGAAAATTGCACCCAGGTTGTGTCGCTGTTCAAAGGGGGCCACAGCCCTGATTGTCCGGGTTATTCCCATGGGCCATGGCTCTCCATCCATCCATCCATCATCCCTCATCCATCCATCATCCATCCATCCATCCATCCATCCATCCATCCCTCCATCATCCATCCATCCATCCATCCACCATCCATCCCTCATCCATCCCTCATCCATCCATCCCAGCTCTGTTCTTCACCACTCTTGGGGGAATAGGAATGGAGGGAGGGGGGTGGGAAGGTGTCTCACTGCTTTTGGGGTTGTTTTTACCTTTTTCTCTTTTGCTGTTCCTTTTTTGCTGTTCCTTCATTTTTATCCTCCTTATCTTGCTTACTGTATATATTTAGTTTTTCCTCTATTCCAAGAAGCTTTTCCCTCCAAATCATTCACTCCACCATGTGCTGGTTCAGGGCTCTCCTGCAGCAGCAACAACAGCATAAGAACAGCTAAATCTTCCTTTTACTCCTAATTTTTACCTCCTTGGGCAAGGGGAACCTAACACAGCCCCCTTTTTTCTCTACAGACAGAGGCTGGCCCATGCTGGGTGCTTGGTTGGCTTTTGGCAGGAGAAGCGAGCCAGGCATTACGGAAAAGTAATTAGTGACTGATGGAGACAGCAGGGAAAAAAATAAGGAGTGGAGAGACAATAGATTAAGTGTAAATAAATCCCTCAGACTGTGATACTGTGATGCTTTGGGTTTGGTTTGCATTAGCTGCAAGGCAACGTAAGTTAATTAATATGAATTGTCAGATGGGTTATGGCATGCTGTGTGGTGTGGAGTATAAGAAAAGGGAAAAGAAAAAGAGGAAAAAGAAAAAAAAAGGTGGGAAGGAAATCTGTCTGCTGCCCTTCTCTGGCAGAGCAGGATTTGCATCCCTTGTGTTACAGCTGGAGTTAAATTAAGAGAGGTTAAGCCACTTCAGAGAGCTGAACAATTTCAAGATAAGAGGCTCTGCTGGGCAGAAAGCACCTCTGTAACACTGCACTCACATCTTCCCAGATCAGCCGTGATCCCCTCTTGGATATCCAGGAAACCTCACTGTAATCACAGCATTGAGCATTAGCCAGATTTTTTTTTTTTTTTTTTTTTTAAATTCCCCTATGTGCCAAAATGCATGAGGACTTGTCTGGGCTTAGCTACATGGAACTACAGTTTTGGGGCCTCCAGGCTAAAGTTTTTCCTTCTCAGAGTAAACAAAACAAAACAAAAAAGCTTTTCCCTTTGAAATCTGCGTGTCCCCCGGCCAGCTGCTGAGACTTTGTGTCTCCAGCCCTCCCTCACTTCATTAACTCTCTGCACAAATCAAGATCCTGCTGAATTGTGACTGCAGTGGCAGATTACAGTCCTCTATAATTAACAGGCATAGATAGAGCATAATTCAGGCTGACCTTTAGCCACAGAGCCCTGCTCTGCTCTGCAGAGCTCTGCCCCAGCCTTCAGCCATGGAATAGCATCTGCCAGGGCTGAGCTCTGAAATCAAACCCTGGCTGTAAATCCTGTTTGCTGCACGTACTTGAGAGATGGATTCTGTGGGTTTCCCGGTCTCCAAGGGCAGGTTTCCACCCTCTGTGCATGCCTTGAGGAGCTGCTGAGCAGCACGATGAGTCTGCCCCACGCTGTGATGCCCAGGAAATGCAATGCAACATCAGCAATCTCACTGTTCTCTTACCCATAATTTCATCCCTGCCTTCCTCTCCTCTGGTTATCATTTCCCCTTCCTGTGCTAGAGGTCCCATAATATTGGATTCATGTGGAATTTCTGTCCCAAAACTGTGATTTGGCCAATGCAGCTGGGAACAGTGAGAGGGGGCAGAGCAGCCAGAGCTGGTTCCTCCACTGGCCATGAGGCCATGGTGCAGCTGTTATCCAAAATAAAGGGCTCCAGTGCCCAGCTGGCATCCAGCAGAGCTCAGGGACAGGGACAGGCTTCTCCTGTGCCTGCCCCATCCCTGGCAGTGCCCAAGGCCAGGCTGGGTGGGGCTTGGAGCAATCTGGGACATGGAAGGTGTCCCTGCCATGGCAGGGCTGGGACTGGATGATGTTCAAGGTCCCTTCCAACCCAAACCATTCTGGAATTTTCTGACTTTGAGAACCAGGGATTTACTCAAGTTTCTCCCTTGCTGCACAAATAAAAAGGACACTCTTAGGAAGCTGGGATTTTGTGGAGCTGTTTGGAGTGACATGGTCCTTTGTAGAGAGCCTTGAACTGCTATGGCAAATCAACAGGACAGAACATGGAATTAAACACTGAAACTGATTTTTTTTTTAATAGAGAAGAAAACTAAACCAACTCCTACCTTGTCTGAGTGATAAACCACTGTAACATTAAATTCAAGCATAAACAAAACTGACAAAGCCATCCTGAATTTCTTGATGCATTTAATAAATGAGATGCAGGATTTCCAGTCTGTCTTGGGGATAAAACCCAATCAGGGAGAGCAAACCCCTTCCATTCAGCTGTGTTAGGGGAGCACTCCCTGCCAGCCTCGTCTGTACCTGGAAAAAGGACAGCAGAGCTGATGCTCAGTGCCACGGGCTCATCACATTCCTCTGCTCCTGATTTCCCTGCCCAGTTTGTCCTGCTGCTCCACGGGCAATAGAATTTTGGAAAGCAACTCGTTTTCTCTAGCAAGGCAGGGGAGTAAGCTCTGCTTTAATGCTGATTAAGCTCCCTGTAGATCTTTATGGGGAAGCTGCACAGAGCCCGTTGCAGGCGGCTGTCACAGGGCCAGGGGTGAAAAAGCCAAGAGGAGCTCAGGGAAGAGCAAACAAAGAAATCCACCCCTGCAAGGATCCAGGACCTTAACAGCAACAACAGCAACCCTGAAATTCTTCAGCAGTTAAAACACAAAGCCCCGAGCCTCACACGTTCTTTTCCTGCAGCACAAACACCGAGCATGGACAGCACCAGCACCCTCCCACCCTGGGGCACCCCAAACCCTGACCCTACAGCCCAGCACCCCAGGAATGTAGGCTGTAAATCTATCAGAGTGTCCAAAGGCGAGTCATGAAGATGGGGAAGGCTTGGAGGGGCCAAAAGGGGAACATCTGGGTTTGCTCAGCTGGAGGAGGCTGAGGGGAGATCTCATGGGGTCTGCAGCTCCTCCTGAGAGCAGCTCCAGTCTGGGACAGAACAGCACCCAGGGAAGGGCTGGAGCTGGGCCAGGGAGGTTTGGTTGGATTTAGGGAAAGGTTCTTCCCCAGAGGGTGCTGGCACTGCCCAGGCTCCCCAGGGAACGGGCACGGCCCTGAGGCTGCCAGAGCTCCAGGAGTTCGGACAGCGCTGCCAGGAATGCCCAGGGTGGGATTGTTGGGGGTCTGTGCAGGGCCAGGAGCTGCACTGGATGATCCCTGTGGGTCCCTTCCAACTTGGGATTTTCTGTGATTCCCTTGTTCCCAGCTTTACCCCACAGGAAATTACCCATCAACATTTTCCTCTTCCAGCCTTCCTCCAGGAAGAGGAAAAACCCCACGAGCTGAACATTCTTCTGTTTTAGTAGCACAAGAGCAAACACCTTCATAAAACCCAAACAAGTAAACAAACAAACAATCTTTGGGATGTCTGCACAGCCCTAAACCTCCATGGGGGAAGAAACATAATTTTAGTACTGAGGATACACAAATTTCAGTACTGAGAAATGAAGGTTTTCCAGCAAGATCCTTATATCAAACAGGACATTCCTGACAGTATGTCAGGAAGGTGTCCTGTGCTAAAATCCATTTAAATCCAACAAATAACCCATTAAATATGTGGGGGAGCTTGGTGTTTTTTTACTCCAGACTAGACATTGACAATAAGTGCTTTGATCTGTTGCCTCAAATTTCACTGTCTCTCTGAAAACAAAAGAAAGAAAAAAAGCCACAAATTTTTACATGTCTCACAAGAGGACAGTATTCAACTCAGACTGAAAATTATGAAGTCGTATATTTTTAATATTCCTGTCTAGCCCTCTGCAAACCACAGAACAATGCAACATCCATCATCATAAAAGCTGGGGCAGTAAATTAGGAAGACAGCATATTTGGGGGCATTTTTTAAAGAAAAATAAATATTCCTAATGGGAAACTTGAGAGAAATCATTTAAAATTACTGTGGTATCCATCACAGGAGAATGAAATCAATTAGGTCTTAATCTCCTGTTATTTATGAAGGGAAGAATGAAACAGAGCTTCTTTATTACAGGCATTTTCTGTAAGGTTCTGTTGCACAATTTTGAGGCCCAAACAGCAAAACCTCTAAAAAGCAAAACCAACAGGAGTCAAATGTTGGTTTTGTAGCAGCAGTAATGGTGTTAGATAGAGCAGGCAGCCCATAATTATCCATCTTTCACTCAGTTTAACTTGGGCCATTACATGATTCCATTTAGGCAGTGAGCCCTCAGAGCTGTATTTTCACCTGAGGACAAACACCAAAATCAGAGACGTGCAGGTTCCAGGTCCAGCCCAGGCTGGCAGCATTTAGGGGGATTGGTCACCAGTTCCTCTGGAATTCATGGAACAACCTCACCCATGGAGAACTCGAGGGGCTGGGATAGCCAGGCTCTGGGTTACTCCCCAAAATCTGGAAATCCACACCACAACCTGCCCTGACATCCCTGCAGGGCTGGGCAGGACGGGGCTGCTGAGGGGAGCAGGAGGTGGCACTTGGGGACCTGGTTTGGTGCTGGACTTGGCACTGCTGGGCTCAGAGACTTGATGGTCTCAGAGGGCCTTTCCAACCCTCATAATTCCAGGAACAGGGGGTTGGAGCCCTCTGCTCTGGCTGGGAGAGCTGGGGGTGTTCACCTGGAGAAGAGGAGGGTACAGAGAGAACTTAAAATGCTTTTGAGGCCTGAGGGGGCTCCAGGAGAGCTGGAGAGGGGCTGGGGACAAGGGATGGAGGGACAGGACACAGGGAATGGCTCCCACTGCCAGAGGGCAGGGATGGATGGGATATTGGGAATTAGGAATTCCTGGGTGGGATGGAATTCCCAGAGCAGCTGTGGCTGCCCCTGGATCCCTGGCAGTGCCCAAGGCCAGGCTGGACACTGGGGCTGGAGCAGCCTGGGACAGTGGGAGGTGTCCCTGCCATGGCTGGGGTGGCACTGGGTGGGATTTAAGGTCCCTTCCACCCCACTCTGTGACTCTGGGATTGTTCAAAGTCAGCTGCATGTGCAGCCAGCATGGGATTTAACCAGAACATTGCTCTTTTCTCATCATTTCTCCCCCAAATCATGGCAAAATCTGTCTCCAGCACATTTCCCTGCCTCCTTCTGCACTGACACAATTTCAGAGGACAACCCAGTTACAAAACCAGACTTCTTGTCCTCAGTAAGGTTTTTGTTTGACTCCCTGGCCACAGTTATATATCACAATAAATTAAATGACTGCTGAGGGACCTTCCTTCCAGACACCATTATCAGGCAATCAGAAAATTAGCCCACATCCAGACTGGACACTATTCCCCTGACCACCCTTTGGTCAGGATTTTTATTAATTTTCCCCACATCATGGATACAAAGTGCTCACTTTAGGGCACAAAAAGTTCTGGGAAACCACAGAAACATGAAATAGAAATGGATGTCTCCCCATTCAGGCACAGCTGCAAGAGCCCATTAGATGGTGGAACAGCAGATGGCCCAAGCCAGAAGTTGAAGATAAAGTGGTTTCCAAAAAGTTTTTTGCTATTTTATACCAATTTCTCAAGCCAGTTGAAGACTTGAAACAACTCCAGAACCACGGAGCAGCTTTTCTGTGATAGGTGTTTGTACCCTATAATTACACATTAACTGAAGTCTAGTCATGGTAACATACTGTAGAAAATAAAAGTATTTTAAACATGAAGTCTAAAAATATATCCTGTGACAATTTTTTAAAATATCCACCAAATTTCTGCAATTAAGAGCTCTTTTGCATATTCCTATCTATGCAACACCAGCCTCAAGCAGTTTGTTGCACTTCTCCTAATTTATATCATTTTATATAACTGTGTACCATGAGAAAATTGGTGCAGTTTCTTCTTTTTCCTTTTATTTTTACTCTTTAATCACTCTGCAGCTGGTAGAGAGATGATACACCTCATTATCTTATTCTGTGGGTCACCTAAAATGAGTATTAAGTAATTCTACCTCCCACAGCTTTGGTACGGAGCCAAGGAGAACGCGGAAAAGTAAAATTCCTGACCTAAAAAAAGAGAGGATGCTTTGTGTTCTTAACGTAAAAATGAGGTTTCATACAGAACTGTGGAATGGTTTGGGTTGGGAGGGACCTTAAATCCCATCCAGAGCCACCCCAGCCATGGCAGGGACACTTCCACTGTCCCAGGGTGCTCCAGCCTGGCCTTGGGCACTGCCAGGGATCCAGGGGCAGCCACAGCTGCTCTGGGCACCCTGTGCCAGGGCCTTACACCCTCACAGGGAACAGTTCCTTCCTAACATACATGACAAGCTAATTCCAACAGTTTTGTCACAGCTAAACTGAAATTGCAATGGATACAACCATAACCTCCCCAAACACTCCAGCTGGGAGACAATTCCCCCTCCAGAACCAGCCCTGGCACCTCACCCTCCATGGGCACAGTGGCACCACACAACGAGCAGCACAGGCTCCTCTCTCTGGTAAGGATTTTGGGCAAGGATTTCTGTGATTTTGGTATAAGTAGACACATGTTTAAATGAAATCTTAATAAATATTTCCACCCATGCACTGAGCTCCTCCACCAACAGTAAATTTGATGGATTTTCCATAGCTTCTTTCATTCTGATCTGGTTTTTTGGTCAGGTAAATTTGCATTTCAGTTGAAATAAATGCCCTTTTATTCAAGGGGCTGCAGATGGGGAATGGTCCCAGCTGGGGCTGGGACTTCTGCAACCCCCATTTCCTGGTGCTGACCTCTGGGCAGGACAGGGGGATCCCACAGGATCCGGCACATCCCAAACCAGCAACAAACTACACAGGCTGGAGTCACAGTGCCTGGAGAAATGTGACCCTGTGGGACACCCCTGCATCCTGGTGGGCTCCAGCAGGGACAAGTGGCCACTCAGTGCTCCTGGGGAGATAATCACCCACCCCTCAAACACACAGGCGCCTCTGTCCCCGCAGCCAAAGGGGCAAACACCCCTGCAGAGGAGGCAAGCTGGATTTTCAGCCCCGGAGCTCTCACTGCAAGGGCTGTATCAGGGAATAGTTTCCTTTGGAGAGGGCTGCCAGGAACTTTATCCCTGCTTTTGTGTGTTGTTTTCCTTGTAAATCAGCTCTCTCCCAGAAAACATTTCACTAACATGACCAGGCCCAGATATCCAACAATAAAACCCCTCCAAAGTCTTACCCAGACATTCTCCTCATCCATCTGAGCAGCTGAGTAAACTCCAAGATGGAACTAACGACTTGCATACACACACACAGGGAAATATTTGGGTTTAAACAAATGCCCAGAACGCTGGAACCCTGGGCCCTTTAGGTTACAATCTCTTCCAACCCTTAACGAGGTTTTTCTGTCAGATGAGATTAATGATGTCAGCAAGCAAACAAACAAACGTCCTGCACACCTCCAACGCCCTGCCTTCCCCATGTGGCCTTCATTTCCCCTCCTGCAGGATCCCAGCCCTGTGGGGAGGGTTTGTGCTTGGCAAGGACAATGCCAAGGCAATGTGCTGACAATCCACACAGGCTCTGTGCCTGAAGGCCCCCAAACCTTCCCAAATCTCCCCCAAAGCAGCATTGTTACAAATCCTGATGTGTCCCTCCCAAAGGCACAGCACCAACACCCAGGGAACTTGAACTCAATCTGGAAATTCCTCCAACAAGAAGGAAAATTCCAGCTTGACAAGGGTGGGTGACCTCCAATATTCCTGTTTTCTGCTGGCAAATGGGCTCTTTGAAGGGCCTGCAAGGCCAAAGGGAGATCCCACCACTTTTCCCCGACTCTGAAGTTCCTAAAGCTGATGCCTGTGTATCCAGGGCTGTTCCTGGGGGGCTCCTGCTTTCCTGAAGTGACATTTTCCTGCACAGTCCATTTTCCATCACAATGATTGGATTGTAGAGCTGAAATGAATGCCAGAATTGTTTGCTGGATACATTACCAGATAACTTTTTTTCTCAAGCCCAGAAAGAGGAATTAGGTTTGTAATAGAGATAATGTTTGGTCTTCTGAAGCAGAGGTTTTGTACCATGTAAAACATTCCCAGACAGTGATTTACATCATGCATTTTCCTCACTAGCTTATTTGTAGAAAAAAAAATCCACCTCAGGCTGCCACAGATCTGTCCTGCAGGTTTTAAAAATCATGTTTAAAGAAAATAAAAACATTTGGAAATAACCCTTTTACAAACCCAGATGATTTTTTTTCTTTTTTGATTGATGCACTTGGCTTCATGCTGTGAGCCAGAGGAGCTGCTCCTGGGCCAGGGGAGGCGAGGATGCAGCAGGTGAATGTTGTACCCTGTCCTCAAGGAGGGGGAGGAAACCAGGTCAGTGGAGGTGTCATTCCCTGCTCAGGGCATCCATGATGGTGCCAAGGGCTAAAATCCCACCTGAAGCTTGTGCTGTTCTTCCCAGGAAATGCTCACCTCATCCATTCCCTCACAAGGATCACCTGGGTGCCATGATTTCCACCATGATTTCCAAGGAGGATCAGCTCCTCTGCTTGATGTTCCCAGGCAGAGAGTGGGAAGCATGTCAAAGACACAAATTTATTTACTTGTATTTGCACACGGAGTAGGGACACGCTGTGGCTGGTGGATGAAACCATCTCTCTTGGATTCCTGGGTACCCTGCAGGATAAGTGCCTGATTTCCATGGAGAACACTCTCATTCCCAGTGAGGAAGATCCTGTCTCTTCCTCTCTGCCAGAGAAGTGGGAAAAGTTCTGGGGCTCCCTTCTGGTGTCAGTCCCAGCCCAGGGGACATCCCTGACCTGGAGTGATTATTTTGTGTCCTCCATGGATACCAAACTCCAAATGTTTTCTCTGCATGCCAAAATATCTTGCTGTGGCTTTAGGGTGACTCCAGGCAGGCCTAAGGGTACACACTAAAGCAGGGTGAAACTTAAATAACATTTTTCTATTTCCCAGATGTGCAGGAAATAATGCACCCGAAGGTACAGACTGGATGAACCAAAGCTGCATTTTCCTGAAGTCAAAAAATCAGAGAGTGAGGACTCAAGGGGGAGAAACGTTCAGTTTCTACTGAAAAAAAGAGAATCTGGGCACTGGTCTATAGGAAATGTGTCTGGTCATAGTGAGCTAGAATGGATGAAAGCTTGAAAGAGAATCCTTCTGGGTGTCCCTCTTCTGAGCTCTGCTTGGAGCCATCTGTGGTCCAGCCTTGGCTTTGGGTTCCAGTGCAGAATCACTTCCTTGGTTAAAAAGGTGTTTTTCAGGGAAAACCACTGGCAGGTCCTTCCTCACTGCCTTACCTTCCACATCATCTCCCAGTGGATTGAACTCTTGGTGAATTTTTGGGAAAATCTATCTGGAATTCAATACATTTGTTCAACAGATCTCCGTCTTCTCTGCGAGCAAAAATTAACATCGTTATTCCTACGTTAGCTGGGAAGCTGAAACACAAAAAGGCAAAATAATCCAACAGAAACAGAGCACAAAATATCCCCAGGTCCCTGTGTCCAGCACAGGTCACCCAGCTGGAGGTCATCCCAGTGGCTCACAAACATCCCTCTTCCAAAAGATCCTGACCTTACATCTCGGGCTGGATTAGGAAAACAAAGCAGAACTATCAAAGGCCAAATTCCAGCCTCATTCAAACCCCTACTCAAACTCTGTGCAGCAATATTTAACACTTGCTGTCATTTTTAGGGGCAGTGGTTTTTTCCCATGGGATTTGTGGGTACAAAGGCAAGACTTCTCAGGCAGTTTCAATAATTGTGTTATATTTAACAGCACCAAATAAAAACACAGCGCTTGGATCAATATTATCCTCATACTTTATTCCATAAATAAACTCCATTGGTTTGTGAGCTGCTTGTTTTTACTTCCAACATGTACAAATAAAGATTTAAATATTTTTTTGGAGGAAACATGACAGCTGGTTTGAATTCTGCAAGTTTTGATGCAGACATCCTTCTTGGCACCACTCCTTCATCTGCCATTTCTAGAAATACTTCGTGCTCACAGAGGTGGAGTAAAACGTATGTTACAATGAAAAACGTGAAAAAGTGTTATAAACAAATCTTTAAATATTGTTTTTTAATGGGGGAGCTTGCTAGGTAGCTTCACTCTATGAACAGGAACGAGGTTCTTCAGAAAGCTGAAAAATTGGTCCCTTTTGGAATGTTAAGTATTAATGTGAAACTGCTGTTGCTCTGATGATGTGGTAATGCTATTTCAACTGGTTCCTAAACATAAAAATAACAGTTTTCTTCAAGGATTTAACTCACAGGAAATCAATTAATAAAATACTTCAGAGAAATAAGTTTTCCACATCTTATAAACACTGGGCTATTGCTACAGAGAAGTGTACTTTTTAAAAAAAGATTAAGATAAATAATACCCCTATAATTGAGTATTTGCATTAGAAATTCTTAAAATTATTTCCTCTGGGTAAACTGACCAAGAGGTGATGCTCTGGAACAGCTGTGCTCCCTTTTAGGCTGCTTTTGATTACTTGAAAGTTGCCTGAAAATTGCAATTGAAACATTAATGATCTTTCTTTATACAAAGAGCCAAAGAGAAGAAAAATACCTCCAGGTAATTGAGATAACAGTTAATTTTATGGCTTATCTAGAAGTCAAAGGCATTCAAGATCCAGTTAGGATGATGGGCAAGAGACTCCTTTGTCACTCTGTGTTTCTGTGAAGGAGCTGGTCCAGTAATTGCTAGGGAAAAAAAAGCAGAAGTGCTTTAAAATACTGTTAAAATCCATGAGGTGATAGAAATCTTTAGTGATACAGGAGGTCAGGTGGAGTTGGCACCCAAGACTTCAAATTTACTGACTCCATTTGCTCCAGAAATGGCAGGAAATCCTCACCTTTTTAAACATCTCCACACGCAGCCTGTTACTCTGGATGATGATCCGCTTCTGTTTCTCTTCTTGTTTCTTTTTAACCTCAGGTAAATTGTCATAAATCCTGTCAGGAATTCAGAAAGCACAGTTCATGTCATCCCTGGGGCTCACAAAGAATTAATTTTTCCTGTAGGGAATGTTTGCTTTCCGTGCAATACTTGTAATGGGCATCTCTAAGCATTTGAATTTGATTCATGGCACGGGAATGGTAAATTATTAACAGTCATGCTTTGATATGAAATCTGGCTGGTTTCAAATCTTGTTGAAAATTCTGGTTTTCAAATAAAAAAA
The DNA here is from genome assembly GCA_013396995.1 of Dicaeum eximium. Lineage (NCBI taxonomy): Eukaryota > Metazoa > Chordata > Aves > Passeriformes > Dicaeidae > Dicaeum > Dicaeum eximium. Next base: position 819,978 of record VWZP01006954.1, read on the forward strand.
GTAAAAAAAGAGATGGGATCAGGTGATTTCAATGCAATAGCTTGTAACAAGATCAGTGAAGTTGGTTTCAATTTCTAGCAACAATCAAATTCAAACCAGAATCTGGGCTGTACACTTTTTTTTTTTTCTTTTGGTATTTATGCCACACAATTAGCATCAAGCAATCATTTTCAAGTAATTTTCTGAAATAAGAAAACCATCATTATAAGCCTGCAAACTGTTTACATTTTTTTCACTGTCATTAGGAACACTTTTTATGAAAGACAACACAATCTTTCCATTCTAAAAATAACAGGAGTTGCTATTAAAAAAGGTGACTTCTGATCTTTCCCCATTAAAATCAGTGATAAATTTCCCAGGATTTGGAAGAGAAAGATGGACAGTCCTGGTTTTGCATGAGCACAAAACCTGTTTGGGTCTGGGTTCTCCTCATAATATTTTGCAATTCCAAGCTCTTGAAGCAGCCTGTTTTGGCTAGGGACTGTATTTTGGAGACGAGGAATTTCACATCTGAAAACAGAGATTAATTCCTCACGGTGGCTTTTGCAGCTTCCCTTACATGAAATGCAATGCAGTTAAAGATCAGACACCACATTCCTCATCATTTGCTGTCATTCCCATCCTCTGTGCCATAATCAGGGGGAAAAAACACCCAAAGTGACCTCGCTGCTTCCATTTTTGGGTGTTCAACATGAGGGACCTGCTGAGGGTTTGGTTTTCATGCCATGGGTGCCCCATGCTGTCTGAACCTGTTGGAAAAGGGGTGTTGAAAGGGCAGGGCTGCCCAAATCTGAGCTGATACAGCAGAAAAAAAATCCGTGGACAAGCTCCAAACCGGAGGAATTTGTACCTTTTGGATCTCATGTGCATCTCCTTCTCAGGAATGACTCTCTCCTTTGGTTTGAAGAGGTTATCTGGCAGACAGAAAATAAAGTTAGTACTGGAGGGATCTGCTTTTACTGAAATCTCAAATGTCATATTCCATGGAGCCACAATTTGCCATTTCTGGTTAAAGTTTTGAAGGCTTAAGGTCAGATCCAAATCTCTCCAAATCTTTCCCACAGGTTCCTGCAGGCAGTTGCACCCTGGCTGCCTCCTCAGTGGGTCAGGAACCTGCCCTGGTACAGTAATTTCTGATTCAATTTACACCTGTTTGGCAGGGCTGTGGATAATTATCTGAGCTGTAGAAGGAGGAAAATCACATTACTCCTTGTTGATCAAGTATGAAGAGATCTGTGATAATTGCAATCAGCATTTCCCTGGATACAGGAATATAATTTCTGACCTGAGCAGTTGGCAGTTCCCAGGAGCAGGTGATTTTAACACCTTCCTTGCAAAAATGGGTCCCGAATGTGAAGGGAGGATATTTATACAAGGTGGGAAGCCAGGAAATAAATGGGATTACTGTTGTATCTCCGTGTAAAATTCATGGAATCACAAAATGGTTTGGGTTGGAAGGGACCATAAACCCCCCCCCATTCCCCCCCAGCCATGGCAGGGACCCCTCCCACTGTCCCAGGCTGCTCCAGCCCCAGTGTCCAGCCTGGCCTTGGGCACTGCCAGGGATCCAGGGGCAGCCACAGCTGCTCTGGGCACCCTGTGCCAGGGCCTTACACCCTCCCAGGGAACAATTCCCAATTCCCAATATCCCATCCATCCCTGCCCTCTGGCACTGGGAGCCATTCCCTGTGTCCTGTCCCTGCATCCCTTGTCCCCAGTCCCTCTCCAGCTCTCCTGGAGCCCCTTTAGGCCCTGGAAGGGCTCTGAGCTCTCCCTGGAACCTTTTCCAGGTTGAACAATCCCAAGTCTCTCAGCCATTGCTCACAGTAGGGATGTTCCATCCTTCCAATCAAAAATCAAAGGAGCTCTGCAGAGGTTTCAGCTCTGAACTGGTGCAGCTTCCAAAGGACCAACTGGGAAAGGAGAGAGGCTCTGAAGCCTCCTCTGCCTCAGGACTGACCTTCCCCCACTCAGCAGTTGTCTACACTTAATCACCCTTGTTAAATCTTCAGTACACACACACACACACACACACACACACGCCACATGCTCAATTTGTCTTTTATTTATTAGTGTTCTAATGCTCATTTGCATGTTGATTCCCTTGAAAGGAATAAACACTTGGATGCTACTGCTGTCCAAATAACTCTGATAGTGCAGGGAGCAGATTATCTGTGACCCAGGGACACCTTCCACTGTCCCAGGTTGCTCCAAGCCCCATCCAGCCTGGCTTTGAACTCCTCCAGGGATGAGGCACGATGACACATGAACATTCCAGACCTTTGTGTGTAGCCACCAGAACAGGAAAAACCCATCCAAGGATTTGCAGACCCACTTCCTATTCCATATACAGCACGATAAACTGATGAAATGTATTTTTTCCTGCAAGTCCCTAAGGGTGGCCTCTAATTTCAATTTCTGGGAGCTGTGGAGGTGCTGTTGCTCCAGAATAATCCTCTCCTGCTGGCACAGAAGGGCATCAGACCCATCACTGCTCTGGAACAAGATATGTGGCTGTGCAGGGCTTTGAAGGGATGGATTCAAAAGAGACTCTAGGGAAAATCCTCCAAGAAAATAATAAATCCACCTCGGTTATAAAAATGCCCTTTGTGAAGCAGCGTGGAGCCACAAGGTTCGTTCTCACGGCCAAACATTCCTGCAGCACTTCACAGCTTGCTGTTTACCAGAAAAAAAAAATCACATGCAAACATCGAGGCTAATCCTTGATGGATTGTAGGATTAGGATTCAAAAGTTAAATGAGAAATAAATAAAAAAAAATTGGAGAAACGAGAAAAATAAAAGTCGTGTGCATTTAAATAGTTGTTAATCCTGGACACTGAGAAGAAAGAACATTTCAAAGGGGAAGAGCAGCAAACACTCAGAGCTGAAATAACCTCGAGCTCATCATGGAGACATGAATTAAATCTCTTTCCTACCAAGCAAAGATCAAATGGGCCATGAGGTAGACAATTCCCCAAGGTGATAGCCCTCTAAATTGTGTTTTAGCTGTTCCTTATCAAAGCTCCTTATCAGATTCCATAGCCTCGGATGACTTTTGGAGACAACAGTTGTGGGTGAGGGAAAAGAAGGGATCTGAGAGCAGACCTTCAGCATTGCCAGGGATGCACCACAGTTAAATAAAGCTTTAGACAGAGAGGACTGAAACGCCTCGTTGGTGCTTTATTCACACCTTGTGAAACTCCTGAGCTTCTGGCATTTACAAGTGGTCTCACATCTCCACTAAAGCAAGATGTAAATGAATGCAAATGGCTCGTCCCTGTAATACATTTTAATTAATGCTAAACTGCACCTCCAAGAGGATGAGTAACTCCCCTGCTTGGGAAGTCAGTAAATATTTAGACAGAGAACAGATAAAATGATTGTGTTGGAACCAGCCCTGACTTCCTATTTACCACTAAATCACTGGAGCACTTGAAAGAGAAAAACAGTGGCAAAATTTATCAAACTATACACAATATAGCTACATTTTCTTCTAATGTGAATGTGAATTCTCAAAGTTTGGTAAGAGCTAAAATGTGCCTTTGAGGATGTGTGAAAAGCAAAGCACTGCTGCTGGTAGATCTCTAATTTAATGGCTCTTTACTGAACTGAAAACATAATTCACCAAAAACCCACTTGCCCAGAGAAATCCTAGGATACAGAACATTTTTTTAAACGCTGTTTTGGTTTTTTTTTTTTAATTAGCAGACCCCTGAAAAAATAAATTAGCCTTGAATCTAAGATAGACATGGGTGTGATGTTGTGCTCCACGTGCCCATGGGGTTTTCCATGGCACAGAAATCAGTGCCTACAACTTTGCACCTCCCCTGTCAGTGCCTTCATGCACTGAATGGCTCCAGCTGCAGCCAGCACATGAAGTTTTGGTGTTATTTACACAAAATGCAACAACTCCTGAGTTTAAGGGCTCAGGGGGAGGCTGCCTGGGCTCCTGCTCACCCCACAGAAATCCTGGAGCTCACAAGTGCTCCTTGCTCCAAGAGCACCCACAGGAAGGTGGTTCCCAGGTTTTCCTGCTGTTCAGGTCTCTCCTACTACTACTGAGACTTCTGACCCTCCTCAATATTTCAGTCTTTCTGGAAAACATTACTAATATCTCTAAACAGCTGGAAAGTTGAGAGGTTTATGAAAAACGTTTTCATATTAGAATAATTCTGGGGGTGTTGCTGGAGATTTCAGTCCTCTTTATCCGAATGATTCTTAAATATTCATGGATTTTATCCAGAAAAAACAAAAATATTAGCATCTCGCCTGGCCTTCCTAAATCTTTCCAATATCATTAGAGCATATAATCTTAAAAAGCATTTTCCCCAAAAATAGCAGCTTTTGAAGAAGGTGTGGCAGAGTTAATATTAGTTTAATAATATCTTCAAAACAGATCATACATCTTCCTAATTCCATTACCTGACTGCAGTTTAGACTTAATTCAGAGCTGCCAGCCAAAAAGGCCAAAGGAATGGGTGGCACTATTAAAAGTTTCAATGGGGAAAAGGGAGCTGGAAATGACCAAATGAAGTCACAGCTGAGCACCAATGTGAAGACCACACCAGAGTGGCTGCAGGATTATTGCAAATTCTCTGATTGCCACCTTCTCCTCCCTCAGTCCAAATAAAAACCTCCCTGGCACAGAGCTACTGGAGAAACCCACCCCTGGGAAACCCAGACAAACAGCAATCCTCACCCTCCAGTTCCAAAAAATCTTTTGGGGAGGTTTAGAAGCACGACTGAAGGGATATGAATTGTTTCCAAGATATTACTGAGGGTTGAGGGTTTGGATGCAGATCCAGAGGAGCTCAGCAGGCTCCAGGGTGGGGTTGAAGGGCAACCTTGAACTTCCATGGCCAATCCCACAGAACAGCTGATGCCCTGTGCAGGCTGCCCTGAACAGAGGCTGGGCAGAGTTACAGAATAAAGCAGGGATTTATTCAAAGCATTTCCTCCATGGATCCACCTTGGGCAGCACAAGAGCCCAGCCAGGGCTGCACCCAAGAGGAACCAAAATGGGCACAAAATGGACACCGGGCACGNGATCACAACCACCCCCTCAAAGGACAGGAAAAGGGAAGGTAGGAAAAAACCCCAAATGTGCCTGAGAAATTGCGTTAAACCTCCGAAAGTGCCTGTGCACACCAAGATCACAGGGCTGTTCATTATGCAGATTTAAAGGCCTATAAACAGCTGGTAGTCCTGTCACTGCAGTAATTACATTACGGTTTTGGAGATTTAAATGCAGTTATTTGAACATTGTTTCTATTCAGCTCGTCACAGTGGGATCTCTAATTTGTTCGACACAGTCAACAGCAGAGTTGTCTGTCTTGGACTAATTAGCACTCTCAAAATTTAGCAGTGCCCATTACCCAGCACAAAGGCTGCCTGAGAGTTGCAGGTTCTGTGCCTTCAAAGAGCTCTCGTGACGATAAAATCTCGTGCAGGATAAACATTTTCATTTTCCTGAGATTACTTCCAGCGTTTCCTAAAACCCGGCTCGTGAAGGACAATTAAAAACTGGTAAACAACTCGGGGTTTTGAGGATGGGAAGGTAAATGGGAACTGCACAGATGCTGGTATTTATATGAAAATGATGCTGAATGCCAATTATTTCTTTCTCTTACAAGAAACTGAAGTTGTAACAACACTGTCAAAACACGGGGAAACCCTGCTAGTCAATAATTTCATGTTCTCAATAAAGATGTTTTAGCCTGATAGAATAATTTCTCTGGGAGAGAGAAAAATCTCTGCAGGTCTTTGCTCTGGGTGTAAATTATTTTATTGGAATAAAAGTTGCAAGACCAGAGAGAAGCACATGTGCCAAACTTATTTCAGAGAGAGATGAGTGCAGCAAACTCCTCAAAACACCTCCGGCTGCAGTTTAGGCCCCATTTCCACCTGAATTAACAGGCACCCACCTCTCCCCATCCTGGGCCACCCTCCTGTGTGGGCACACTGGGAACTGGGCAGGGAATGTCCCCTTGAGGTGGAAAATCAGCTGGATAACTTCAGTGACAGTCAGTGCTTGAGCTAAGTATGACCTGCTCCTGCTGCTCCAACCCATCCCTGGGGTCACTCTGGCAGGGTCAGTGGGAATTAAACCCACCAGCCAAGCTGCTCTTGGGAAAAACACCTCTGGAAAACGTCTGAGAGTGTGCTGGCAACAAGCCCTGGGAACCTCAGAGCTGTAAAGGGCTTCACCCCCACAAATGGGAAGATATCAGGAAAGAGGAAAAAAAAATAAAATAAAAAAAGGAAATTATCAAGAAACAACCCCAAGATCACAGCCTGGAGCCCAGAGGTGCCATCAGTACAAGCCTGAATGCTCAAGCACATTCCCAGGTCATCCTTTTGCCCTCCAATTCCCAATCTTGTTCCAGGGGGTGTTGCTGAGAAGGAGCAGCCTGATTCCCCAAACCAGGAAAGCTGTGCGAGGGAATTTCTGCATTTGGCAAAGATTTCTTGAGAACAGAGCAGCTGTGGCTGCCCCTGGATCTCTGGCAGTGCCCAAGGCCAGGCTGGACAGGGCTTGGAGCAGCCTGGGATAGTGGAAGGTGTCCCTGCCCAAGGCAGGGGGTGGAATGAAAACCGACACGTGACACTTCTGTCATTATAAAAATATTGTGTAAATTATTTTAAATTACATTATATAAATATAACATTGAAATATATCTCATAAATTATTTAAAATATTATGTATATTATTTAATTATATAAAATATTATAGAAATATTATTAAAATATTATGAAAAATATTAAGGTCTCACAAACAGAAAACCACACATGGCTACGTGAAGGCAGATGAGTTGCAGAAACCAAAGATTCTCTCTAGACAAATTTACCTTTAATGACCAATGACTAAAAGATGGAAACAGTCGTTAGGTTCAATAATTAATGAATATATTTCAATATTATGGTTTTATTACTCATTAAACAAGCATAAAGATTAAAATTTCATTATAATTTAAGGAGAAATAGGTTTAGCCTTCCATATTTTGTTTCATAAATTATTTGCAGAGTGGTTTGGGGGATTTTCAAAGATGTTCAGACAGAAGTGGGAGATTTTGGCCCCTTCCTGTAAGACAGATGCCAAACTCCTGGCCTGCTGCTGTCAGAGCTCCTCACACTGCACAGCCTGAGAGATCCAACTCCAGGTAAATTAACTTGGATCATGGAAATGGTGAATTAATTCTATTCAGTCTTCATCTTAAAGAGTTCATCCTTTGTGCTGTGTTTCCTTATGTTTATTGAGCTCTCACTATAAAAACCCAGTAGGTCTCTGATGTGGGATAGACCACTGGAAGTTGGAATTCTCCAGGAGTCTCCAAGAGCCCTGAAATGGGGCTGCACCCACCTCTCCTGCACCCACCCTCACTCCCCAGGGAGCCAAAAACCTGTTTGTGTTTCCCCTGGCTGAGGACATCAAATATTCCCTTCCCTGCATCCTCCAGGTGTCTTTGTTAGTTTGTTTAATCTTTTCAGTTAATTTACTTTTCAGTAGAATAATGTATCTTCAAGCAGCCACAGATTTAAAACCGAGATGTAAAGAGGAATGCCAATCAATCACATAAATCTTTGTTCTTTAGTCAACTGAATTAGTTAACATCCAGATGGCAATTAAAAAAAAAAAGAAAAAAGAAAAGAAAAAGAAAAGCAATTTGTTTAACATCTTGAGCTTAGATAACATTTACAGAGGTACTGTGTGGGCTGTGAGGGAGAAAGGTTTCCCTCACTGGGGGTTGAAGCTGTTTGCCACCACCTGACCAGCTTCAATTAGGAAATCACGGAGTTTGGATGCCTTGATTCAGCAGGGTTGGGCAGACCAGAGCTCTTCCCCAGCTCTGGAATTTCTGACAAAAGTGGCAAATCCACACCTGGAGCTGGGGCTCCTATCCCAAATCCCACCTGCCTCCCTACTGTCACCTCTATCCCCAAACCGATCATTCTGTGAGCTGGGAGAAGATGAAATGTCATTTATTTATTAATGTATTATTTATTGCCACCACCCCCACAACCAGCACCATGCTGAAGAACACAACTGCATGTGACAGTGCCAGAAAGTCCCCAGGGAGCTCTCTCTCCCCCAGCTGCCACAGAAACTCCTCATCCCCTCTAACCCATCCCTGAGCTGCTGGGAATTCCTGCCGGGAGCATCCGGACAGACACTGGAGAGCGAACCAGGAACAGCAGCTCTCACGTTTCTTCCCAAATTCAGGATGGGAATTCCATCCAGGATTTCCCAAGGCAGCCACAGGCCTGCTGCTGGCCACAGCTCACCACTGAGAGGGTCAGGGATGGTGAATTGCCTCTTCCTGCCGGGAGTGGACGAGGAGAGTTTGCGAGAGAGCGCTCGGGGGTGACCCGGGGGAGCCTCCCTGTGCCGGGCCCTCCTCAGCTGCACCATCAGCTCCAGCCTCTGCAGCCTCTTCTGGGAGCGGGAGATGAACTGGGGCTTGTGGAGCTCCAGGGCTTCCTGCAGGGAACACAGCAGCTGCCTCAGCCTCAGGGAATTCAAAGGAAGGAAATGACGGGCATAGGGCTGACTTTGGTAAGGGATTATTAAAGTGGGGAAAATGAGTTTGGGTTTGGGTTGGAAAGGGCTTTAAAGCTCATCCCACCCCCTGCCATGGCAGGGACACCTTCCACTGTCCCAGGCTGCTCCAAGCCCTGTCCAGCCTGGCCTTGGGCACTTTCAGGGATCCAGGGGCAGCCACAGCTGCTCTGGGCACCCTGTGCCAGGGCCTGCCCACCCTGAATTCCTTCCCAATATCCCATTTACCCTGCCCTCTGTCAATGGAAAACCATTCCCCCTTGTCCTGTCAAGTTTATACATTTCTGTGTTTCAAATTACGTATTTTTACATCCAAATTCAAGTTCTTGATGTTTTGCCTGTTTCCTTTTCTCACCCCATCACCGAAGCAACTCGTCACTGACAGTTCACAAACTTTCCTGTTTATTTAGATTGTCAGATCTCTCCATGGCTGATCCAGAAACAAAACACTTCCCAGTCAAAGGCTGCTTCAACATTTAGGAATGTCTTAGGACAGAGGAAAGGAGCAGAGATGGGTCTGCAGCATGTGCTGAAGGAAGAGCTAGGGAAGTCCATCAGCTGCTGGAGCCTGGTACCAACCTGGGCCATGCCCACACCTAGAGCTGGTGCTGGAAGTGCCAGGCACTTGGCAAACTGGGAATTTGTAAATTCCCAAACTCTTAACAAGTTCCCTCACAAAAACAGCAGCTGGGGCTCAAAACGGGGAGCCTGGACAACCAAACAACCAAGCAAGTTTTGGCAGTGGATACAAAGTGCCAAAACTTCACCGGAAAGGGAAAAATCAAGGAATGTGAACTTCTGCCCTTAACAAGTTCCCAGGAAGCAAACACGATCCATGGGGGAAAAGGAGAGAGAAGGGGAAAAGGGAAAAAACAGAAGAAAAATAAGCAGGAAAAAAGGGAAAAAGGAAAAGAAAAATTATGCTTTACCCGCAGTGTCCGTGGGGCTGCTGGAGTTTTCTCCAGCTGGGAGCTGCATCCTGGCCAGGTGAGCAGGTTTTTCTCCCAGGTGACACCTGGAGAGTGGCCCCTGGGCAGTGTCACCCCAGACAGTGTCACCCTGGACAGTGTCACCCTCTTGCCTCGCTCCTCCTGTGCCTCGAGCTCCTTTGTCCTGTCCCTCGAAGCAGGGAATTCATAATCACCTTGGAGAGATTTAAAAGTTCATTAGGAGTGCATGGCTAATTTTTTATTGGGTTCTCCACCTCATTAGACAGAGAGGGCAATTCCTGCAATAAGAAAGCCAGGCTGTTATTAATAGGCCTCATTAGGCAGAGGAGATCAGATCTAATGGTGGCTGCCCTGTGACACACAGAGTGTCTCTTGCATTACCCAGACCTCACATGGAAGAAAATCACAATTAAAACTCTGGGACACTCAGCTCTCTTTGCTGGTGCTTCCCAAAATTTGCACCATGGAAAGCCAGGGATATCTTGCTGTGACCTGCAGTTGGAGTTCGTTCCAATTTATTGCAGAAAAGACCAGATTGTTTTGGGCTTTAACCACGAATCATTTCCCTTTCACCACACTGAGTCTTTCATCAGCACCACTGTTTTTTTTCCCTTTGTTTTTAATCCAGTTTGCTTTCTGTCATTCCTACAGATCCATTAACCAGAGGAAAGACTCCATTTAAAAAAAAAAATCAACAAAAGGTTATTGTGCATTATAGGGCATTATTAGGAAAGCTGTCAATTCACATTGAGAAAAGGAGATTATTTTCTATGCTTATAATTAAGTTTTAATGCTCATTGACTGATACTCCCTGCACAAATTAGGACCAAAAGAGGCTGTGTGCTCAAAAATGAGATTCTCATTCAGAGGACAGAACGAATCCAAAATAGCAAAGGAACTTCGGAAGGGCTCCATATGAACTATTTGAAAAGTCACACTGGAGTGCTCCTTCCTTGCCAAATAATTTGATTTCTAGAACTAAATATCTGGGAATAAAGCCCGTTACTGTTTTATTTCAATTTTTGGTTACAATAAACTTAAAATATTTTCCTCTTTATGACATATTGTACATATTATATTGTACTTAAAAACATATTAAAAAGATCTGTGTTGGGTACATTTGCCTTATAAAAGCCTGAACTGTATTTCCTCCCTAACACTGTTCTCACCAACATTTTGGAATAAACCTTGAAACCTGTGAACATGAAATTAAATTCCTCCCTAAGCCAGGTTTACAGAGGTGTGGATTAAGCTGGGCTTTGCCAGATCTCAGTCTATGTTTCACTTTTGTAAAACAAGTTGCTTCCAGTTAGGGGAATGCCATGATTTAACTTCAGGCACTGAAAACACCATTTAGGCTTCTAAATGTGTAAAATTCCACAGCTTTATGCTCAGTGATGACCAATTTTGCCTACCTGCCTACAAAAATTTCTCTTCAGAAAAAACAGCTGCAAGAAATAAAGGTTCTATGACCATTACAACATTTTTAAGGAATAAGTTTCTCACAAGCACATTGATACTAAACTCAAATTAATCTCAGTTGTCTTCTGCAAAAATACCTGGTGCATGAATACAGCTGCTGGTGTCATCTGCATTTTAGCTGTGAGAATTAATGTTGGAAGTAAGACATCCTGTAAGACACTGCTGAACCCAAAGAAATTATGTTTTACTCGCTGAAATCTTGTTAATAATCATAGTTCAGGTTGTTGTGTCAAAAAAAAAAAAGGTTGAAGGAGTGAAAGAAAAGTATCAGATCAAGGCTGTAAAAGTAGCCTCACTACTGGTATTACTTGGTTAGGCTGGGGCTGCTTGACTTCGCAGTTTTAATGCTTTTTCAAGATTTTCTTGGGAATCTAAGCCTATCTTGGTCATTTTAATCTTGTTTTCTATGAACCATAGCAATGTATACAATCAGATCAGCTGATTGATCTCTCACCAGATGACTCACGCTCAGCACTTAAAGCTGGACAAAAAATGCCTGACTTTCCATTATTTCACTTTTTTTTCTTTGAGACTGATCTCATCTTATTATTGAAACCATATTCCTGACAACCACAGTAGGATTTGTACCTTACTTTTTAGGAGCTGCTTTTGCCTGTGAACATTTTCCTCCCTGAGGATTCTTGCTGACGCCTTTATGTTGCTCACGCTGTTGCAGACAGACATTTTTGGTTTCAGCACGCCCTGTGCTTGGATCTCTTTGGGTTTGGAGGTGTCTTTGGAGGGATCTGCCCTGCTGGATGAGCCATCAGTAGCAGCAGCAGTGGTTTCTCTGGAGGCTGCATCTGGAAAGAAGCCAGAGGCTGTTGTGCTGCTCCTCTTCCTGCTTCCCAACAGCATTGGTGTTCCTGTGGAAAACACAAAAACAATCCCACATCCTATAACATGGGAATTTTTTTTTTTTTCTCAGCCCTCTAAGCCACATAATTTTTATTGGCGTGGCAGGATCCTGAAGTTGCAGGGGCTGAGCAATGCCCTTCTCATCAAAAACTTCCATGGCAAAGTGTTGTACAAGTTGGACCTTTTGGGTGCTGGTTCCTGCTGTGACTTTGCACTGAGCCAGAAAGGGGCACTGGAAATGTTGGGGATGGGAGATGCTCCTGAGGCTCCCCTCTCCACTAGAGAGGGGTTGAAACCCTGATCCCAAAACTTGGTAGGCCTTGGTTTTCATCACAGCCACCGCTGAATCCAGAATGATGATTTTGATGAGGTTTAAACAATTTCAAACCCTAGAATCCTGGAACATTTCCAATTCACATGTATCTTAAAGAACTTCCAGTGCCACCCCTGCCATGACCAGGGACACATTCCACTATCTCAGAGTGCTCCAAGCCCTGTCCAGCCTGGCCTTGGGCACTGCCAGGGATCCAGGGGCAGCCACAGCTGCTCTGGGCACCCTCCCCACCCTCTCAGGGAACAATTCCTTCCCAAAATCCCATCTATCCCTGCCCTCTGGCAGTAGGAAGCCATTCCTCTTGTCCTGTCACTCCAGGCCCTTGTAAAGATTCCTTCATCTTTCTTGTTGTCTTTTTAAAAAAGAGATTTAACACAGTTCTTTCTCTGCTGACTCTTTCCCATGTCTTGCTTGAGGACAGAATGAAGATTAGAAGTGATTTTCTCCTTTGAGCCAATTCATGACAAAGGGTGAGATGGCACAGCAGGGATTTAAAGAATTTGTGGATGTGGCACTTGGGGATATGGGTTAGTGATGGGCAGTGCTGGGGTGAGGGCTGGACTCGATGATCCTGAAGGGTTTTTCCAACCTAAATGATTCTGTGTTTCCATCATTCTGTGTTTGACACTTCCTTATCTCAAAGTCACTCACTAAAATCAGATGCTGCCCTGTGGGAAGTTTTCAGTTCACTTTCCCAATCCTTAATCCACTCACAATAGATAAGAAATATTCTTTTCCACAAAATGATGATCTCCTATGCATTTTAGTGACCTGACTGGCTCATGTCTCTTTTTGACTATCCAGTATTTCTGAGGAAATCAGAGGCATTGAGATACAGCATTTACTGTTTTTCCTTTTCCCTGTAAATCAGAGCTTGGAGCACAGAGTAACAGAATTGTTTAGGTTGGCAAAGCCCTCTGAGATCATCGACTCCAACCACAACATTTTGAGCTCCTTTCTGTGACTGCCCATACAGTGAGAAGGAGTCAGCTCCTCAGGGGATCCTCCAGCGAGGGACCCCTGAAGATCAGCACAAACAGAAAAAAAACCAAACCTCCTTTTAAATTAAATTCATTGAGATGAACCCCATCTAAAGCAGTTTCACAGCCTCACAGAAAATCTGGTCAAAGCAAGGAGGTGCACACAGAGCTCCCAAACTCTGGGGTAGCATCCAAGCTCTCCTGCTCTCTGACAGAAGTTATTTTCCTCTGTGCCTCTCATACATTGCAAATATCTCCCTTATCTTTTGTCACAACCGTGCTCTTTTCTCAGATGGAAATAGTTTTGATGCAAATGCTCTCAAGAAACAGAACAGACTCAATTCTGTGCATCCCCTCAGAGCTCATGCATATCCAGGGACCTGTTCCTTCACTCCCTGACCGATCCCATTCCTGCAGTCACACAAAAATGTCTTATGGCACAGAGAGGGGGAAAAACACCAGGACAGATTAATGGGGTCATGGACTGAAAGGTGGCTGTGGGAGGAGGTAGGAACAGGCAGTGAGGTAGGAGAAGATGAAGAAAGCAGCAGGTAGCACTGAGTAACTGCAGAGCAGCAGGGGAGGAAGTCCTTTCACTCAGGCAGCCAAGAAATCAGATGGATAGAGGGAAAAAAATGGAGGGGAACTAAGGCACAGGAAGAACTTGAATGGAAAACAGATTATCTCATTAAATCACCTTTTAAATTAGAATAGTTTACTGGCCAGCAGTAAAGAGAGAAGAGAAGAAAGAGGAAAGGAGGAAAGAGTTTCTGCTCATCCATGGCAGCATCACAGTGGGAGATAATTTGCCTTCATATCAAGAAATGGTCTGTGCAGCAAATGTGTGTTGTGAAGCCAAACAGCTTCACTGTCAAATTGCTCAGGCTAGTGCTGTGTCCCCAGGAGGGTCTGTTTGCTGCTGCTGGGCCCCCCAAAACCAGCAGGAGTCATCAGGGGGGTCAAAAAGAGCTTTAAGGGAGAAGGGTGAAGCAGTGGAGACCAGAGTGAGGGAAGGAGAAGGCTCCAAGTCACATCTCTCCAACTCAGAATATTGATCTGAACACAAGAAAGAAGAGCTGCCTGGAGTATTCACACTCCATTTACTCCTAACTACCAGACTAGCTCTCCATGGATATTGGCTTCCAAGTGTAAGTACAGCAACCTTCAGGAATGGACAATTAAGCTCCAGGAAATTTCTTACACGTTGTGCAAATGGAGAAAACCTTCCCTTCTCTCTGCACCACTGCCCTGCTGAAAGAAACCCCACCAGTGGCATCCTCCCAGCAAGGCCTGGGGGATCCCTGTGAAGATGTGAGTTAGGAGAGAAGGAAAAGAAATGCATGAACAAAACTAAGAATGAGGCCAAAAATTAGAAAAAGGGGATGTATGCTTCTTAGCATTTTATGATAAAAGGTTGCCTTGAGAAAGAATTAAAAAAAACACCAGGATTCCTAATGAAATTCAGGAATAAAATCAACACGTCCTTCCTGCATGAAAAGTGTCTTCCTTGTGGATCTGGTTCTAATATTCTAACTAAATCTTAATCCTTATTAGATTCACAGTATGGTGGGGATTTTTTTTTGTGGTAGTTAATTAAGGCAATAGAAAAGGTGTGTCTCCTTCTTGTCTAACACTGAAGGCAATCAGAAGAATAACAGAGTCAATTTGCTAAATTCTTTCTTCCAGCTCCCTCCTGAATTAACCTTTCCCTTCCAAAGGTGCACCCAGGTGCAGCCAATCCCTGTGAAAACAGAGCAAAGCCAACCAGACAGGGGCTTCAAAAATCAACTCCCTCATCCTCCAAGCAGCTCTCAGTTACTTTAACGAACACAGATGCAAATGATATTTAGGAATAAAAAAAAACCCAAAAAAAAAAAAAAACCAAAAAAACCAACCAAAAAAAGAAAAGAACAAGGCAAAGGCACTTAAAGGTAAGATCACAGCATTTCACTCTGTACACCCTGGACCCGTTTTTAATATTCTGTGTGGGGAATTAGGACTGTTACTCTCATTAGGACTATCTGGAATTGTATATCTAAATCCCTCTACCAACCCAACTTGAAATATATATGCCCCACTGAGAATAGCCAGAATTGCAACTGGATGACCAGAAATAGATGTTTTTTCTATTATTCCAGCTGAGGAAAGTCTTTAAAACTAATGAACAAAGACATGCAAGTGTAATGCTTTACATTGAGAGATGTGGGAGAGCAAAACTCAAAGGAACAGAAAGCAGAATGACTCCATTAATAAAATTCAGCCAGTATAGATTGTAGTTGTACAAGTTCAGCTGCTCATAGAAGCAAATTTAAGGAACAAAGTCACAATTACATCTGGAGAAGAGTCATTTTTGCCCTGTGCAACAAAGATGACAACAGCTCAATTTTTAAATAATGACTTAGTGAAAACCATACGATATTGGAGGAGTTAAAAATATTCTGGAAAACCAAGGGTAGGTTTTCAAAAGCTCCTTTAAAAAAAAAAAAAAAAGAATCCTTGATCTTGGAGTAAAATAAGTATATTGTTTTACTGTAAAGTATCTTTTTACATTTCCCCCTCTCTCCCTTCAGGGGGTTTTGCTAACGGGAAGTGACCCTGCATTACAGCAGGTTAAACTTGAGACACACACAATCCAGGCTAACATCCCGTGCTCCATTGTTGCTGCTTTTTTTTTTCCCATTTCACTTTACAGCAGGATAATTCAGCTTTTCATCCCTGCATATAACACTCTTACCAGCGTTCCAGTGTGGATTTTTGACGATTTGTGACCAAGTGCTTCTTTGAAAGCAGCTGAAGTTCATTTTAGCAGAGGCAGGGCTGCAAATCCTCCCCGGCCACCAAATCAGCCCGAGAGGTGGCTGGGGAGGGACACTCAGAGCTGTGTGTCCCCAGTGAGATCAGACATCAGCACTGGAGGTAGCTTTACATTGCACACCACCTGCTGGGGGGTTTGTTTTAATTTAATCAAAGCCCCACATCCTGAGCTGCTGAGCACTCCCAGACCTCCGTGCTGGGAGCTGATGCTGCCAATACCCCAAGCAGAGAGGAGCAGGAATTAACATTCCTTAACTATAAGCAATTCTGCCTACTTCAAGATTTAGACCCAGTTGTGGAGACCCACACGTGCCTCAAGCAGCCATCCATAGTCCCAAGCAAGACTCCAGCCTCTGTCTGACAAGGACTGATGGCTCAGCCCTGACCATGAATCAAGGGCTGGCACAGCTGAGCCACGCAGTCTTAGATGTGAGCAAACAGAGCACATCACCTCAACAGCCTGGTAACCCAGAGAAATGGCGACACTGAGAGCCATGACAGCGTTATTAGTTATGCCAGGGTTTGTCAAGGGATGCAAGGTAGGATGGAGGATTTATTTTTCAGATGGCTGCCGAGGAAGAGGCATCACTTGTGATCAGACATGGAGCTGCAGTCGGCCAGGGGGGCCATGAAATTCACCTTTTAACTAAAACTCCTGCTGGCCAGCAATGAGACTTTTGTCCCAAACTGCCTCCTGATGCTTCTCCAATGATTCATTTGCAAGAGGCAGCATCAGCTGCTGCTCAGCATTAACATCCATGGAAACCACCTGAATTCCTGGTAATGTAGCTCTGCCCACGCTCCCTGTTCAAAATGAGATGTTTAACAAGGTATTGATTCACCTTCCAGTAAAAACCTGGGGCTGGATCCTGAGAAACAGGGCTGGGCCCTGTCCTCACCCCATTCCCAGAACTGTCAAGATCCAAAGTCAAGGTAACTTCGCTGGCTTGAAGAGAGAGGCCCAGCCAGCCCATTCCTCCCAATGAATGTGTCATTGCACCTGTATTAATGCTTCTTCAAACAGCCCTGCCTGGTGGGGATAAAGCTTAATTATCTCAGCTATATCAATAACACCTCAAGCTAAGAGTCTAGATTAAAAAATTATCTCTAACAAAAAAGCTTCTCCTTTTCCTAGCTACCTCTTTTGGGTTTTTTTTTGGTTTTTTTTTAAACCATGTTGACAGCTGTGGCCACAGTTCTCAGAAGGAAGAGACTTTCTTTTGGCAAAAGCTAATATTTGACTGTAGAAAGTTGTAATCATTTAAAACAGAAAGTGTACCTAAGAGCTGTTAGGCTTCAAACCTATAATCAGTCCTAAGTAGGAAAAGCTCCTTAATGTCAAGAAACAGCTTGTTTACAGAAGGCTTTGGGCAAAATTAGTGTAGTGGCTTCAGAGCAAACAATCCCAAACCCAGCTAATCACTAGCCCCTAACAATCAGCCTCTCTGTGCTGCAGGCCAATTTATTTTCTCAAAGCACTTTGCAAATAATTAATTGACCTTCTCCCTTGGTGTTAAATAAGGGAACACCGCGAATTCCAGGGAGGGAATGGGAACCAACGTGCTGCACGCAGTCTGGCTGCCATGGAGAGTTTTGGTGGCAGAAGGGTTTGCAGTGGCTACACCAGCAAAATCCTGAATTTAACAGCCTCCAGTTGCACCAGGGCAAGTTCAGGTTGGGCAGCACGAAAAATTTCTTCCCTGACAGAGTGGTTAACCCCAGAAACAGGCTTCCCAGTGGAGCCAGCATCCCTGGAAGTGTTCCAAAAAGTAGAAGATGTGGCACTTGGTGACATGGTTTAGTTGCCATGGTGGTGTTTGACTTGGTGATCTTGCAGGGCTTTTTCCAACCTTAATGATTCTGTGAGAAGGAAATGTTCCTGCCTGGCACCAGCAGGACATCACCTTACACTCAGAATCATGAGAGGGTATAATTGCAGCAGAATATTTTGGTGGCTATTTTAGCTAATATTTCAGCTAATAACCCACCCACACGATTTGAGTGACTGCTTGCACCAGTGAGCTCCCAGTGTCCAGCTCCTCGACTACAGTGTTTGTATATTTTACTAGCATTTTTCCCTTTTCCCTCCTTTGAGCTGGGAGAGGATGAGAGGAAAGAATATTTAACTGCTGTACTTTCGAGACATTCCCTGTAACAGCCACAGACCCAAAACCTCCGAGTTAGAAATCCATGTTTGCATTTCCAGGATGTCATGCTAGAAGCTATCAGACACTATTGTAGTGACTCAAGGAGTAATCTGATGCAGTGTGACTTGAAAAAAAAAAATGTTCAGGATGATTCAGAACATTTAAATGGTGATTTGCAGGGTAAGAAAGGCATGGACCACTTGGAATTCTCATCATGTCCAGTCACCCAGTTCAGCTCTTTCTGATAATTTACCGCAGCCAGGCTGAGCCAAGTATTCATTTCACAGACTGCACAAGAGTTGTTCCTAGTTTAAACCAAGTGTGAATTAGGGGAAAATGAGGCTCTTTACTCCAGTGGCATAATGCTGTCACTGAATCCACAGAGCCCATCTCTTTTAATCATTATTTTAATGATTCTGGGTATTCTGGCGCTGCTGCTGGCCCGGAGTGCTAACGAGTGCCTTGTACCCTCCAGTCTTTCCCTTCAAATTGTCTCACATTCTTACCAACTCTGACAGCTCAAGATAGAAATGTCACAGAATCACAGAATCATAGAATGGTGTAAGTTGGAAAAGACCTTTAAATCATGGAATCCAAAATGGAAAAGAGTGGAAGAATCAAACCCTCCATTTTCACGTGCTGAACTTTAACTTGGATCTTCAGACACGAACATCCTTGGGAAAATCTAATTTATAAGTTTCATTCATAAAAATGTGTTCTGTATCATCATGAACAGGGCAGACACCTCTCTGTCTTCCAGAGAAACAATGGCCTTTCTACCCAACACCTTCATTGCTATGTCCCATAACAGAAAATTGAGCCTTTAATTCTCAAAAGGCATTTCCTGAAGGAAACTTCAACTCCAGTCAAAATATTTTATGATCGTGCCCTTGGACACACAAGACCAAGCAAAAACATCCACAAGAAAACCCCAAAGAAACAAACAAACCCCGAGAAAATCCAACCATCTCTGGCTGCTGGTTGACCTAAACCACAGAAAAATTGATAAAGAACAATTGGTTCCACAGGAAAGTGATCTCAGCCAGGGTCACTGTGCCATCACAGCATTGTCACCAAAAACCAGCTTTGGCTCACACAGCCTTGAGCATTGCCCTTCTCCCTTGCTGACATCATTGCCCAAAATCCCCAGGGAAATCTCCCGTCTCCCTTGCCTCCATATGGCAGGACAGAAGGTCACCACATCTGTCTTCTGATTTAATACATTCATAGTTTAAAGGAGTGGAATATCAAAGAATAGCCCTCCTGCTGATCCCTTCCTTCTCCCACGCCCTTTGTCCCACCAGATGATGGGGAAGGCAGCAAGCCTTTGAGACAGAGAGCAAAGCTGAAGAGCTGGTACTCCAAAAAATGCAAAAGGGCCCTCCAGAAAAGAAGAGGCATCCCCCTCCTTCTACAAATGCATTTGAAAACTCCAAGATAAAGAGAGGCAACTGCTCTGACCCATCACACAGGCAGGGTCTGTCTCAAAGGCTGGCAGCATCTTGCAGAGTCACCTGTGGCAGGATTGCCAGTTCCTCGCTCCAGTTCTCAACACCTGAAATGATTGAATCCTCATTTTCTGGGGATGCAGCACATGAAGGTCACACCACAGTGTAACACAGACCCAATGACACAGAATGTCTAGACTAAGGAAAATTGACAGCCTCCTCTATTTTAAATTTATCCCAGATGAAGTGAAACATCAAAGGAGCTCCTTTTAATGGGCTTTTTGGCATGTGGTCCTTTGTTCTTAACAAGTCAGCACCAGCTGCTGTGTCCATAATGCCAAGGCAGTAACGTCCCTGGCCAGATTCCTGGCTGGTGTAAATCAGTGTCACTCCTCTGCAGGCAGAGATTTCAGTTGGTTGACATCAGCTGAAGATTTGGCTCCTTGTGCTTAGCAGGTGCAAGCTAAAGTAAAATCTCCTGTGCCATATTTCATATTTCCCCTGTCTTCACCACCAGTTCTGCTGCACACATTTGCAGGGTGGAGAGTTAATTAGCATCAGCTGGAGCTGCTCAAGTTCCTATACAATAAATTCCATATTGTCAGGAACTGCTTTCCTCTAATGATATCTTGTTCATGTACATATATATATTTATATAGATTTATATTTACACACATACAAATCTTGTACTCTGGCTTATTGCATGGTGACTTTCCCATAAACAGAAGATGAGGTGAGAATACCAGACAGGCCACATTCCTTCATTGTAGCATGTCAAACAGAATTTAATTAATGAAACTACATATTACTTATAGCCTTCAGATTTCCTAATGAGCCCATTCTATTACCAGGCTGATATATTAGTTTAAAGGTGACCCACAAGATTTCCTTGATACATAAATGTCTCAAATACCTGGAGCTCTTCAGTGTGTACTTAACACAAAAATATATTTTTGCTTTGAAGGTAGCAGCTTATCAAAGTCCCACAGCACCAGCTGTTCTGCTTTTACTCCAGTATGAGTAGGAATATACGTATGTGCATCCAAAAATTTAAACAGATCTTGAAACAAATTAAAGTCTAGTTACTTACCCCTTTAAAACACACTGCTGACTTCAGCACTTGTTAATGAATAAGTTCAAGAAGGAAACAGAAGTCTGGTTGTTATTCCTTACTATCACTCCACATCAGTTTTGGGTATGACAACAAAAAATGAACAAAAGTGTAGAGGTGAGCAGGAAGTATTTTGGTTTAGAAAAGAGCTGAGATGTGTGAAGGCGCTCGGGCGTGAAGAGGTTTACTGTTATCTAAGCTCAAACAGATAAATTTAGATGTTGGCATTTATAATCTTCCCTAGAAAAGTGATGATATTGTTTAATCAAGAGGTCAAAAAGAATTTAAAATTGTCCCGTTTTCTTCTTTTTCTCCTTTTTAATAATTCAGCCTAGTGCCTAGTAGGGTAATAGATAGTGAAAGATGGATGGAGAACTAGATATTCATGGGGAATATATTCTTCATGAAAGGTAGGTGAGAAATGAATATTAAAAACGCTCCTGTCTTCAGCAGAAACAAGACTAATCTTTTCATTTCTAACTTACCTTGTATTTATGAGACATCAGCTGCAGACAGGAAAGGAAATTGCAGCATTGCCTAAAAGTAGCGTTAGCAAGTTCTGACAGCTTGTTAAAAGCCGTGACCAAAGGCGGGTGATGCACATCCATCACCCGTGACAGGGACCTCGTGGAGCTCGGCCTGGGCTGGCCCTTGGCCATATCTCTGAGGTGGGTGGCTCCTGTGGCCCCCAGTGGGACCCTTCACACGTTCCTGCAGCTGCCCAAGGGATGGAAATGTTGGCCAGTCACTAAAAATAAACACAGCTCTGACCTACGGCTCTGTCCTCCCACGGTTCAAGTCTGACTTCATGTATAACATGGATTTTCCAGCATTTACAATCCCATTTCTTGCCAGATAATGGAAGGAAAGGCCCAAAGCAGTGGGGCCAATAGAAGATACACTCCACAGTGGGGAAATATCATATTCCATCCTTGGGATGCTCTAGCATGAACCGTGGCTTTGAACTCTGAGTCCCAGAGATTTGGATTTCCAAGTGTAATTCCCATCCATGAGCAGAGCCCAAGATTTACATTTCATTAATAATCCTAAAGCATCCTTTTCATATGTGGCACACGGTGGAAATATATAACTCTGGAGATTACCTGGCCCAGCCTCCTGCTGAAAGAAGGGCCTTAGATTAAGTTATCCAGCTCCATGTAAAGCCAAGTCTTGAACAGCTGGATTTAGACATGAAATAATATGAGTGATACAGTAAGTAAAGTCATCATTACTGCAGTGAAGTCACACAAAGGATTAGGAAGAAGGCATTCCAAAGAGGCCATGGCTCAGCTGGGCCTACAGGAAACAGCAAACCCAGCTCCAGCACCTGAAAAGCAGAGAAGTATTTGGGTGCTCATTCCTATTGAGATCCTAATAAAGCAACCTATCCATCCTGGAAACTGCATTTACGGATTGCATACACAGACGTGTAGCCTTGAAAGTAATTTTTCTTTTTTTTTTCTCTCAGCATAGTGATGTTATTACCACTTGTATTTCTGCTGGCAGGAAGCTCTTGCCTACAGCTGCAAACCAATATAAACTCCAACTTTCTGGGTCATCAGAAATGTAATGGACAAAGTGCTCTCTGCAGTTACCTCATCCATAAGATAACTGTGTTAAACCACAGACAATGTGGCAAAACTTGTTCACTGTCCCTTCTTTGCTGGTTCTCCCTTCTGTTTAAACACTTCATTTCACAAACATTTCGTTGCATAAACATGGAGCACAGCAAAGCTTAATGGGAACGTGCTTGAATTAGTAAACAGCAGAGGAAAAAATATCCAAAATAACTGGGAATCTAGAATGGGATAAAAGTTCTTCTCCAAAAGGGTTGCCCAGTCCTGGAGGGATTTAAAAGCCCTTTGGATGTGGCACTTGGGGACATGGGTCAGTGGTGGCCTTGGCAGTGCTGGGGGCTGGTTTGGCTGGATGATCTTAAAGGTCTTTTCAAACATAAATGATTCTGTGATTGATAATCTCATACCAATATTTCTCCTCCTCACTTCACCCAGTCCAGAAGTAAAAAAGACTCAGTTTTTCATTTCTCCCAGGTTAAAACACCATTCCCTCTCATTTTAAGGACCAGTGTGGATGTCCCATGCATTTTACCAGGTTTCTCGTGATTTGTCCCATTTAATGGGTGGCTCCAAGCTCATTACTTGGATGATCCTGCTGAGAAAGGCTGTTGGTTTGGAGCATTATTCTGGTTGTTTATACAAGTTCCACGCAGGAAAATTGTAGTAAGCTGATAAACACCTCTTCACACATTACAAAGAGTCTGAGCAAGAGAAATGTATATCTTTACATTCTACATTATGGCCCACACAAAAGGTGGAAGCAGTTAAAAGGTAACACTTCCCATGTTTATTTACAGCTACAGTCTTGTGTACACAAATGGTGGAAGTCCTTTATCACAAAGCAGTATTTCTCAGCTCCTTACTTCACTGATTTCCTCCTTTCAGTAAAACTACGGAAGCATGAGCAGCCTCCCAATTCACTTTCTAATTATTTCTACTAGAAGTGGCTCTTCCATGCCACCACGGCATCACTAAGCCTAGGGAAGGCTCGGTTTTAAATCTGCTTTATCACAGAGAAACCTTAGATGGTGTTGAACAAAGCCTTGAATACATGACATTCCCCATGGAGTGATATTCCCAGATATTTAAAATTAGGATGTTGATGAAATTGATAAAATTACAATGAAATGTTTCATTTGCTGGTGCCATCTCTTTATATATCCATCCCAAACCCCTTAGCACTGGTTGGCATCTCCCCTCTCCTGCTCCCCACTGTGCCCTCACCCCTCCAACACCACACAGCCTGGATTATGCTTAGGAAAACAGAGGAATATTTAACCTCGGGCTCTGCCCCTGCAGGAACAATCCCATTGATTTCAGGCAGGGAAAAGGGAACAGCAGAGGCTCCAAGGAGTTTGCACCTTGCCCAGCCCTCCAGGCAGCGTGAGGCTTCTCATCTTTCCCTTCCCTTCCATCGCACACCGGGAGGACGGAGGTACAAAGGAACCTGAGGAAGTGGCTCCTGTTCATGCACTGACCCTTGGATCAAAAGGCCACATGAGAACAAGGTAATTGCAATTAAATGTAGCCCAAAGCTGCAGGAGACAGAGGGGGTAAGTTTGATCTTTGTGCTTTTGGTAAAAAACAGACTCCGCTCATTGACAGTCTTCTCATCCACCTTCCCTTCCTGAAAACCCAGCTGTGGTTATCCAAGTGTGCTGGGAAATCTCAGTGCAGCAGGAGCTGCACCACTCTGGGCAGGAAGCAATCCCCAGGGCCCCTCTCCCTCCTCCAGGAGCAGCGCTGCAAAGATCATTTTATGTTTGTAAAATTCTTGGAAACAAATGTGTTCAAGATTTGGAAACCTTTTACCTGGTTCCATTAGGTATAAAAGCCTGGGCTTATTACTGTAGCCTTCTAAATAAGAGCTGAAAACAAGATAATTTTTAATTGCAAGGAGCACAAAACCAAGCTCAGTGCAGTCATCTCCCTAATTTCACACCTTGAAATTCAGCCCTTATTCAAAGATAAAAGTAATTATTTTCAGGGGATAAGCACTTGCAGGTTGCTGGGAGAATAATTTTTAAAAAATAAGTGTTATAAATGGTTAAAAAAAGAGGTTTAATGCAGAAAACACAGGGGGATTTTTCTCTCTCAGCTGATGAGCAGCACGCATCACTAGCATGGCAAATATTCATGGCAGTGCTGGAGCTGGAAGCCTCTGGGTTGTGCTCCAACTCCCTGAACCTCTGCAGAAGCAAGGATTGCTGTTATCTGCTCTCACACAATCACTGTGGTGGGGCTGCTCCAGCCTGAACCTCTGCTCTACCAGCCTGAGCTTTCTGGAAACGACTTACCTGCCTCATTGCTTGAATTAGGAATTTGGAGGGAAAACACAGCGTGGTGGCTGCCGGGCTGCTCATCCTCTTCCTCTGCTGCTGCTGCCTCGTGAGGTCCTCTGGGAATATCCACAAATGCTGGAAGTCCCGAGGCAAAGGCACTTTGCAAAGGGTATTTACTACCCAAATGCGGTTCCTTTGTTTTCTCCTGCTTAATTACCTTATTTCTTGTGGAGTGTGCGCTCAGGTGTGATGTGAGTGGAGCCCCGTGCGCTCCGGGGAGCTTCCTTGGAGCTCTCTCCTCCATGGGCTCTCCATTAGCTATGCCATCTACTCCATCTGCTGTTAATCCCGACAAACTGCACTTCAGCCTCAAGGACAACGTGGATCTGTACATTCTTTGGCATTTAACTCGAGCTTGGTCAATGCACACGTTGAGAGACTTGTCTAAATAATAGACGGTGCTCAGACACGGCTCAGACACCTGGAGCTGGACACAGGAGATGAATGAAGGTGCCATTTTCTCCTTCCCATCACTGCTTTGAAGACCCACGCCATCCTCCTTGATTCCAGGGGCAAAAAGCTGCTTTTGGGGTTCTTCACCTAATTCTGAGCAAGACTTGGAAACCTTTAAAGGAGGTTGGTGTGTGTGGGCTGGGGGAGGCCAGCGCCCGAGGAGAGCAGGGGCTTTGCTGGACGTGGGGGACGCGGTGCTGGGCTCTTGGCCAGCCCCAGAGCCACGTGCCAGCTCTCCAGAGCCCCCAGGAACGCGCCTGGCTGTGACAGTGATGGAGGCAAAGCCTCTCTGCTGGCCTGGACACGGCTTGGGGCTGGGAGAGTCCGACGGTGACATGGTGTCTCCTAAGGATGCCTGAATCTGCAATCGGCTGGGAAGCACCAAAAATGTCCTGCTAACGATGGCTGATCTGGGGTTAGGACACGATGGCTTCGAGTGACAAGCTCTGGGCTGGGGGATCAGGGTCTGCATAGGCACAGAGGGTTGGTTTCCTCTGGATTTATCCTCATCAATCTCTGCAGTGATTACTGGTGAAATCAATGTTGTGTTTTGGGAAGGCAGAGATTCCTGCAAAGGAAAAGACTCCCAGTTATCACCATACCTCAATATCCTGTGTGCAACTGTTTCTCATCCACCATCTATCACAGACGGTTTTGTTCAAGATCTCTTGTTACCTTTCTATTCATAATAACTTTTTTGTCATTTAAAAATGCATGCTCTTGAAATCAGCTCTGAATTGTCTGGGAGGCTTCAATGAAAACTTTATCACTCCGGTGAAGGAAAAAATATTAAAATTTAAAACCTGTATTCCATAGTATTATTTGTAGTATTTATTTCATCACCACGGATGGGATTGGTGGGTGTTGAAAAATGGACATGGCAAAGACAGCTGCCAGTTTCAAGCTATAATCTCCTCTTTCTGATGATCTGCTGGAATTTAAAATGCATTTAAGTATATTATGGATCACTGGCCTGTGACATCACATGCTGCAGAAGATGTGGGCACCAGGAGCATGACAACTTTACAACCTCACCAGTTACAGGCATGAAAAACTCCCCCAAAAAGTGATACAGTTACCCACAAGGGCTCTGGGTACTATTTTAATTAATTAGCTCCCTCTTTCTTATGATTCCTTGGTGGCACCTGCCAGTGATGTACAAACACATACGTACAAGACTGATTGACACTGGCCTAGAGACTGACAGTGACCCAGATTAATTTTTCCACCCATGACAGCAAACATCCATCTTGATAGACCCCACCTTGCCTCCCTTGTGGTGACAAAGGAGGTGCTTTTATGTTCCAGCTCTCTGACAAAGAGTAAACCTGAGTTTCAAGCCTCTTGCTATTATTATCCACCCTGCTGGGCACAAAAGTCCCATGCAATAAAGCATCTGGCCTAATCTCATTGCTGCTGTAAATTGGCTGATTAGATTGCTCCTGCCCTGTGCTCCCAGATCTCTTGATCCTAATAGAAAAAAAAAAAAAAAGAAAACAAAACAAGCACAACTCTGAATTGTCATGCAGGATGTGAGGATTAGCCTCCTAAAGAAAGCCCACTCGGTGTTTAGGTGCCATCACTCCTGCTCTTTGGGAATTCACCCCAGCCCTAGCTGAGGGTCTCTATCAACTGATAATCAATGCCAGGACTCAACAAAACACGATATTGTTCTTCCTCCAGGAGCACTGTGAGGGTGACAGTCCCTATGACCTCCCTGGTGCCACTGTCACCCTTCTCAGGGTTTGGGTGACACCGCAGCGAAGCCCATGGGGAGATGATCTTTCCAACTCAAACCATTCCATGATTCTCAGCTCCTATGAAACCATCCCTGTGTTCCTCCTCCATGCAGGAAAACATCACCAGAAATAGTTCCTTTCTATCTCTTGGGGAGGAGCCTCTTGGGAACCCAAATGGGCAGAGGTAGATCAAGAGTTTATTAACGAGGTGAAATGCCAGATAAATTTTATCAACTCTTTTAAACCAGCTGCTTGTGGTTTTGACAATTCAATAATTTCACAGCCTCAGGGAAAGCATTTTCTTCCTCCTCTGTTTCTTTCATGGTTTGTAACAACATTTGCCTCATATTTTCTTCACTTCATTTACTTCTACCTACAGGTTTAAGACCTTTGCATGCCTTCCAAAACTCTCAACTTCCCCCAGATTTCTACAGGGCACCAAAGAAGAATGTTCCTTGAGAGACTTTATTTTAGATGCATCTCTCATGCTCCAGTAGTTAATTTGACATTTATTTCTTTTGTTGAGGACTGCACAGATGGAGACATCCTGCAAGAGTCCAAAGGCATGTCAGAAACGCTCCTGATTAGCTACAAACTCATGCACCAATATTTTAAATTATTTACTTTTCCTTTTTTCTGTTGAAAATATGTATTATTTCCTCCTCCCAAGCTTTAGCAAAGAATTGGATCTTTAAGGTTTGCCCAGCTGATCCTGTGCTCGTTGGGAGCTTTCAAGCTTCACTGCATCTTGTGAAAAAAATCCACACACACACAAAGTAATTGTGGTGAGCTGCAAACCTCAGGCTTTATCCTGAGGACATATCAGGCAGAGTGCACTGATATTTGGGATATTGCTTGATTTAGTCTCGTGGGGGTTTTTTACAGCTTCTTTTCCCCAAAAAAAGCACTCAATTTTTTCCCTCACCAAGAGCATGCAGAATCACAACACTTAACCATCATTATATTTGGCTTTTCTGCTGCCTAAGCTTAGCTTAGCTAAACAAAACTAAGTCCAAACATACTGCTCAGCAATCAGTGATTGTTTTTTAAACCCTCCTGCATTCTGCAGACTGGTCCCCAAACAGAATTTATTTATTTTACCTTGGTAGGGCTCAATTTTCCCCACACACTCTCCCACTGAAGGCCTGTGCATGTCCTCTGACCATCAGGGCCCCAGCACTTTTGTGTCACCCCTGGGGAAAAACAGAGAAAGGAACATTATTGTCAGTGTTCTGGAGGTAGAAAATGTGCTTTTAAATGGAGTGCAGCAGGAGGGAAAGAGTCCTGGAAATTATCTGATTGCCCTGGGATCTGTTTGTCCCCCTCCCCAGAGGAGGCTCTCGAAACCCTGGGATCCTATTGCAAGGATTTGGACAGTCCCACGCTGTGTCCAGGGCTGATCCAAAGCTTCACCAGCTCTGCTTTTGATTTCCATGGCTTTGGGCACGACTCTGGAGGGACTGGGGAAGCTGGGAAATGTGGATTTCAACAAACAGCCCTTTTGTGCTCCCAGCAGAACGGGGAGCACAGACAGCCCAGCCCCGAGCTGGGGTTCACTGGCACTGAGTCACCTTCACATTTAAAGAGCTGCAGCGATTCCAAACCACGTCCACAAATTCTGTTACATCACAACATTCCCAGTTCAGAGATAACTGTTCCACCAGCACCTCAACCTCTGCTTTTGTCACAGGTTGTTTTCTGCGAGCACTGTTCCCTCTCTGCAGCTTTTTACATGGAGCTAATTTCCATTTAACACAGTCTGGGCTATTGCACTGATGCATTACGTCTGCTGTCAACTGCTTTGCCAGAAATTACGTTACTTTCTAGTTTGCATTAAGCATCCAAAATTAATTTTCAGAAATTCTCCATTTGGACTGAAATCTCTTGATGTTCCTGGCTGTTGTTTTACAGCAACATGTCACACCACTGGTAAGACCTTTTGTATTATTTTTCTTCCACCCAGGCAGGCTGCCACAGGAGAAAATTTTTTGCTAAGCAGAATTTCAGTTTATGTGTTACATTATATTAACAAAGGAATATAAATCAGCTCCACTTTAGGAATTGTTTATTAAACCTTGCCCACCACAACAGAATTCATCTCCTTGGGCGAAGGGGAGGAGGAGGAAGATATCAGATCATCCCTCAAGAAATCTTTAGTCCCACCACAACATTTAGAGGGTGTTTGATGAGCTTTTTGTTTTAATCAGGTACAGTAAAATATACTTTAATACTTCCATAGCATAACTCCAAGATGCCACCATGCACATCCATATCTGGCATGAAGGAAGAGGTTTATTTTTGTCATTGAGCAACAGAGAGCCCACAGCCACAGAGCAAACAGCTGGACTCATTAGCCACAGTGTGGAAAAGCCAGAACCCAGCACACAGCCAGAGCAGAGGGCCCACTCCATGGTTTTTGGCAAAGGAATAATGCTGGGCTGCAGTCAGTGCAAAGGGAACCAGGGAACCTGGTCTAGCCCTGGAAACTGCTGGCACCAAACTTGGGCGAGATGCCCTTGGAGCCAGCTCCTCACCCTGTCGTGGTGCACGGTGGGGAGGGCAGGATCCAAGGACAAAATCCTCCTCTGCTGCTGGGGAAGCCTCATGGAAAGGTTATTTCAGTGTATCAGTGCTGTGGTGAATCACACGTGGGCACCTTCATGGTGAAGAGCAGCCACGTGTGCTCCTATTTATTTTTTAAACAACTAAATAGGGAATAACCTGCAGAGAGGGGTAAAGAAGAAATTATTGGATTGAGTAAGACATTAATAGAAATTTAATAAAAAACCTCTATGTAATTAAAGCAACAACTTCCACTAAGTTATCAATATTTTCCTGAAATGCTTTGCAATAAGAACCCCCCAGTTGTCTCAGATCAAGGAGGAAACTACAACAGGAGATCATCAACTTCTGAATGTCAACTGGTGCACAAGGAAATCCAGAGGCAGACCAGGGATAAATCAGATCCCACAGGCTCATTATTCCATGAATTTCATTCAAATGCATTTCCAGCACCAGAGAAAGACTGAGGACTACAGGGTCAAAGGAGAACAAGTTGTCAAAGTCCACACTGCAGATTGCACATAACAGGTGAATTATTCTTATCCAAGTAACTCCCGTGATCAGCAATAAACTGGGTAGAACCTTCCAACATCCCACAGATGCCTTGGAATAGATTGGTAAATTCTTGCCTAACTTTAAAAAGTAGCTGTTTCTGGAGCAGGAAAGGCAGGAAGAATCGAGGTGAGAAGAAGAAGAAGAAGAGGAAATATTTATTTTCTTTGCTAAATCATCCACAGTGGAGTTTTGCATTGCCTTTTATGCCCTATCCTGTGCAAGGACATTCTCATATTGCTATAGGAATCCTACAGCTGGAAAACACAAACTTTTGGCAAGTCATTGTATGTATTTGCTGAGACAGATTAAATGGCATTGGTGGTAAAAGAGCTGGCATTTATCATGGTATTATTAAATCTATCATTGGAAGCTTCATGTTTGTTAATTCATGTTACGAGAACAAGTTTAAAAAAAAAACACAAAAAACCCCAAAAAAACCCCCAAACCTTTAAAAAGAGCTTGAATCTGTTTGCAGTGAAGGCACTACAGGGAGCACAGGGCTTTAGCTGAGATGTGTCACACACCGAGCGTTCAAATTCTCACTGCTGACAAAACACATCGCCCCAGAACCCTTCTTACACAACAAAATGCAAAGTTCACTTTTTCCCTGGTGCGAAAGCATGAAAGAAATGGCATTTCAAGTACCTTCTGTCTCTCTGGGGAGCAGGAGAATCTTATTTCTCTCCAAACTGAAATCCCAAGGTTTGGTTTAACCTCCCCAGACCTTCCCTTCCCAACACAATCCACCTCTCCGGCTTAAAAATGGGAGATGCCACGAGGAGCAGAGGAGCAACTGCTGGCACATGACCTCTGTCCTATGATATCTTCACTTTTCTTCATTTTCTCCCCTCACAAATGCTGTTTGCTGAACCAAATGCTACGTTCCTTGGCAAGGCATCTGGACATCCGGCTGCAGCCCAGGGTTTTCCTAATTACGGAGTGCAGCTGGAACCGATTCCCCCAGCCTTGAGTGCCTGGATCCTGCCTCGGGCCAACTGGCAGCTGCCTCAGAGAATGGTTCAGAAAAGATGTACTTGTAAATCAGCTGCTGAAGCCCAGATCGATGGCAGAGGTGAGGCTGCTGCTGAGGAATCGCGGCCCGGGAATGTTTGGCAGGCCCAGGACAGCCCCACACGGAGCCAGCTCGGGTTTTGTGCAAAATCTGGGACTCATGTAAAAACCACGGAAAGTGCTGGTTTCCCAGTGGTTCAGCTCTTTGCCAGGCTGGGGGACACTGTTTGATGACAAAGCAGGTGTGAGAAGGACATTGAGAGGCTGGAGAGTCTCCAGGGAAGGGGACAGAGCTGGGGAAGGAGCTGGAGCCCCAGGAGGGGCTGAGGGAGCAGGAAAGGGGCTGGAGAATCCCTGAGGGAGCTGAGGGAGCTGAGGGGGCTCACCTGGAGCAAAGGAGGCTCAGGGGGCCCTTGTGGCTCTGCACCGCTCCTGCCAGGAGGGGGCAGCCGGGGGGGTCGGGCTCTGCTCCCAGGAACAGGGACAGGAGCAGAGGGAACGGCCTCAGGCTGGGCCAGGGGAGCTCAGGGTGGAGATTTGGGAAAATTCCTTCACTAAAAGGGTTTTCAAGAATTGGAACAGGCTGCCTGGGGAAGTAGCAGTATCACCACCCCTGGAAGCGTTCAGAAATCTTGTGGATGTGGCACTTGGGGACGTGGGTTAGGGGTGACCTTGGCAGTGCAGGAGGAACAGTTGGACTCAATCTCAGAGAGCTTTTCCAACTTCCAGCATTCTGTGATTGACACCCAGAGTGTCACCAGGCAGAGCTGGAATGACTTTAGACCACTGGCCCTGGCCTCATCCCTAGTTTTTGTCAGGAAAGTTGCATATTTTAGTCACTTACTGTTCACATGCTGACAAATTTCAAACGTGTGTCAGCACTTCTGATCTCCCTTGCTCTTCTCCAAGCCCTGCTTACTCTGCACTGACCACGTCCCCTGTCCCCTCTGAGACACCAGCATCACCTCACAGTGAACTCCTCTGGATCCTCCAGGAACCTCCAGTGCTTCCCTGAAAACACCATCAAACAGCACTGCAGAACACACACACTGCTATGAAAAGAGGAAAACTTCTCCACTTCACCAAAAAAATTACCTTTTTTGCTGATCTTAGCTCAACATCCATGAGACTGGTGAGGGCAGTTGGGCTCCCACCCGGGTCCATGGCAGCAGGATCCCTACAGCACTCAAAAATTCCCAAAAATTCCTTAAATTCCCCACTTAGCACCTGGGAGCTAAAGGACAGGCATGGCTTAGCTGCAGGGTTGGGTATCAGAACGATCACTCTGCTAACAGAGTGTCTCACTTAAACGTTCTTTTAAAGGCCTTTTCTTCCTTCTGTGTATTATTCTTACTGGAGGAAGTAATTTATACTCGACTCTGTTTAAAGCATTAGAACTGTTTGAATTTCTTTGTGGCTTTTTAAAATTCAAATACCTGCAGAAGCCTCGAGGAAAAAGAAGTGTCATCATTAAAGATTCATCATGCTCCCTGCTCAGTAAGGGCTGGGAGAGATCATCGTTTGCTCCTTCAGATCTGTGGTGAGTCATCCAAAAAATCCACCCGGACATTACGGATACATCGGAGATGAAAGCCAAGCTGGAACAAACACCGGAACCCAACCCATGTCTCCTGGTCTTCTTCATGTGTCATAAAGAAAGGATAGCCTAAAACTGCAGAGCCTGGTGTCATCTGAAATAAAACTGAGCAGCCAAGCTAAAGTTCACGTTCCCGGTAGGAAAAGTGGAGACGTGAATGCTGAAAATTCCACCTTTCATCAGAGTCCTGGCTGATGTCAAATTGATTTATAGGGAATTTACCAAAAAATGTTGTTTGTAGTTGCTAGGTGTCTCCAGCAGCCTTGGCACAGGTACGTGGAATGGTTTGGGTTGGATGGGACCTTAAGACCATGGGCAGGGACACCTTCAACTATCCCAGGCTGCTCCAAGCCCTGTCCAGCCTGGCCTTGGGCACTGCCAGGGATCCAGGGGCAGCCACAGCTGCTCTTGTTGTCCCTCATGGACATTCTCCTGAGCCTCCAGAAGTGATGTTCAATTCAAGGAAGAGGGGAGGGTTCCACTGATAATCTCTGCAGCCTTTGACATTTAGCAACCTTGGTGTAAGGCCAGGCAGGAATTTTCACCAGGATGCTTAAGGAGAGCAGGGTGCCATCCTGAGAGCTCAAACACACCTAAAAATCACACAGGATGTGCTCACCAAGAGAGGATGACAGAGGGACAGTCCCTCAGTCCTCTCAGAGCATCTTTGCTGAACTTTTAAAAGTCACCTGCACATCCTGACAACAGGGGTCAAACAGCAATGTGGGCTCAAAGGAGGGGAAAGCAGCTCCAGCTCTTTCCTTGAAACCTTTCTTGTCATGAAAAAAAAGCCAAACCAACACAAACAAGCACTTTGCCACAAAAGAAAGCACTTGAACACAGTGGCACAAAATGATGGTGTTTTAAGGCAGCTTGGTGGGAAAGCCTTTCAAATCTGAGCAAGCCTAAGAGCCTGAAATCATTTCAGCCTGAACAGGATTCATTGTGTAAACAAAATAGAAAAGTTGGTTTTGTTTTTTTTTTAAGAGATCAGGACAGATTTTCTTCTGTTACAAGTGAGATTTGATAAGTGAATTATCTCTCCCTGCTTGCACACCTTGGAGCTGTGCTGGCTGCCTGCAGAGATGATTACAGGATCCACCATGGAAGGGACAAATGGGTTCTGGTCTGCTATCAAAAAGCCACAAGTCATAAATGTCTCATTATCCGTGCCATTAGAAGCAAGGTGCTCATCAGGGGGCTAGAAGGAGCACAGGAATTAGATCTTCAAACCCATGCATAAGTGAAAAAAAATGTTGTTTTCGTTATGCATTGCTGGTATATCTCCAATTAATAATATAAAGAGAGGGATCACCCCCAGAACATCCATCACACAGACAAAAATTAAGAAAATTCTTCACTTTCTCCCTTTTCCCTTTCTCCTCCAAGTTTTCTTTCTTTGTTCCCTTTTATTTTTTTTACATTTTCAGTGATGTGCTGTTAGGCAATCCAATGTTATCCATGCATCTCACCGTGATTCTGGGACATAGAGAAGTTTCTATAACTTGGACACATTTTTCCAAGAGGACTTGGCAAAGCAGCGAGAGATTGTGCATGAACAACAAGAAAAAACCCCACCAAATTCTCCTGTGAGAAAAGGAATCCTCTTTAGAAAATCCTGATTCCTGTATGAGGTGCCCTCTGCTCACACCAAGGGAGGTGACACCTTTGGTTTCTTGCCCAAGTTCCTGTTTGGTGACCATTTTCTTCTTTTGGGAAACTGCTGACATTTCTTTAACCAAACTCTTCAGTGGGGTCAGGGATCCCAGGGAGGGGTTTTGCCCTGGAGATGAGGTTTGGGATCATGTGGGAACAGGAATCAGCTGGAGATGAGAGGCTCTGGAAGTGTCACTGCCCTGGCATGGGAAGCAGGAGAGGGGAAAAACCAAAAGCAAGGCACTCACTGGAGGCTGTTTTATGTAAGAAATTTGTAGCACTGACTTTTGGGTTAGATCACTCTGAATAAATATATTCAATATTTCAATATGAACATTGGATGTTCCAGAAGTCTGTACAGAAAATAAAGTAACCAGGAGACAGAGACAAAGAAAGGAGGCCAGTCCAGGCAACACCAGCACCTAAATTTTTCTAATTTTAAGGAATTCCGAGGACAATTCCTGGTTCAGAGCCTTGCACTGAGATTCATTAGTACCTACTGTCACATTATTTGGTTTATTGACTGCTGAGCACCCAATATCCTCTCAGAATAAAGATGTAATCAACAGAAACATTCCATAAAGAGCTGACGGAAGGTTTCCTTCACCCCTCTCAGAGTCCCCTTCCCAACCTGGCATTAAAAAACCTCATTTTAGAGACCACATCCATTTCTGGAAGTCCAGGAATGCTTGAGACAGCCAGAGAATTCTTAAGTGACTGTAAACATGACAAATACAATGCATAAGCAAACAAAGGCAAAGCAGTTCTGCAGCCAAAAAATTATATTTATGAAGAGTGATTTTAGTGTTATTATGAGTATTTATGTAAAGGTCACAACACACATAGAATTTGATGGCACAAATGGATTCTGTAAATAAAAATTCCTACCATGTTGCTCAGAACTGGTTGCAAATACAAAATGCACACATTTGCCCAGAGCTGCTTGTGCATAATAAGAGCTCGAAGATTTTGTGTGGCCTCCAAATTTAATATTTCTTATATTTACATGCTTTTGAAAGAGAAATTCAGAGAGGACAAGTGCACTGCCTGTTATGCATTTCATGACTCAATCTATGTCCTGCTGCAGGGATTTTTTTGAGATGCTTTGGCTTAACAATGCCATTTATGGATTTTTTTTTCCTTTTGATACTCTTAAAGCAGCGGTGACTCCAGAAAATGATGTGTGCCATGGGTACAGATGTTTTTGTGGAGGTATCAAAGGAGTGATTCCAGCCCACATCTCTATCACTCCTATTTTGTTTCCAAAACAAAGAAAAGAGATGCTCAGGAGCCAAATTTGACACTGAACGATTTGTACAACAAAACAAAACTTGCTGGAGCTCCAGCCATGCCAGATTGCATACAGACTTTTCATGTTACTTTTGTACAATAGAGGCATTCATTTTTTGTGTAATACTTGAGATTATTCTTTCTTTCTGGGAAGTGTTTCACATTAGCTGCTGTGATTACAGACATTACAAACTGTTTGATAATAGGGGATGCAGGGAGACTAAAACCAAGATAAAAAAAAAATCAGCTTTCACAGGATAAAAACACAACAGCCAAGATTTAAATAACTATGAGGCCTCAAAAGTTCAGTTTCTGTGTCACTGGTGTGATCACAGATAGTTTTGTTTTACATAATTTAAGAATATTTTGCAGCTCCCTCTAATTTATTTCAGTTGCCATGGACTTGCCCCCTATTCTAAATCTAACAGCTGAACTTTGCAGTTATTCCACCACATAAAAGTTTTCAATTGGTGAATTATTACCTGAATTTGCCTTTGGAAGGGAAAGCAGAAAACCAAATCTCTTTTCATAACGTGCTTTTACTACACACCCATGCTTTGTTTCATCTTGAAATTATCCTTTTTGGATTCCATTGCAACAGGTGGGGAAACCCAGACAGAGATTAAATAATAGAGATTAAACCAAAGATGTTGTCATATGACCATAAATCAGTGCATGGGAGGCTGTTGGTTTTATCACCAGATTCAGCAGAAGACAACTGGCTCTTGGCTTTTTTTTTTTGTTTTTTAATCAGTCAGGCTTTCAGCTCTGAAATGGTGCAGAAAAGTCTGGAACCAATGATTAAATGTTAAAGAGCTCAGACCCATAACTCCTGGCAGCTTTTTGTGGTGAAATGTGGAGTTCTGTCCAGCTTTCTTTTGGCTGTGGATGTCACCTGGATGGGAAGGAGCAGGGCTGGGGCTCTCAGCACCCAGCCCAGGCAGCCCTGGCTGCTTTTCCAAGGAGGAATCAGCTGCTGCCTAGCAACCACCCAAACCTGGTTTGTGTATTCCAGCTCTTGTGCAAAACTAAGCTCAGATCTCAAATTATTGCATTCAACAATAATCACATTCAACATCAGAGATGCAACAGATGGATAAGAAAGCACATTTTCCTTTAATTCCTCATTCTCCAAGGCTGTGTTTGTAAAATACACACACCCCTCCAACAAATTCATTGCCAGGCCAATCAGACCAATATTTCAATATGTGAATAGTTATTTTTTGTACTAGTTATCCTTTAAGAGCTATCCTTTAAGCCCTTTATCCTATTCCATGAATAAAGTCATTCATTACCTTTACATTGCAATGATGATGGCACTAAGAGTGGTACAGGAACAAATTTAAAGGGCCACGTTGTCTTGGGCACGACACAAATTTCCCTGCAAAATGTTGTCCCTGTGGTTTAGAAGTCCTGATATTTTTTCCTAATTATTATTTACTACATGTGAAATAAGTAAGGAAAAAAAACCAACCCCAAACAACAAAAAACCCCAACAACCCTTCTGCACTCTGCCCTCTACTTGGATCACATTTTTAGTCTGATTTCCAAAAGGAATTTGATTTATGCCCTATCCCTCTTTATACCCAAGCTGGGCCTTTTGAGGTTGTGGCCCCTTTCAAGCAACTCAACAGAAGGCTCAGTAGCTGATCTCCCAACAAGCTGACCACAAAAATCAATGGATCTGTGGGAATGAGAGGCTGCCACAGGCAGAAGTTGACCAGGTCATCCCTGTTTGATCTATGGACAGGTTTCCCACTCAGGCAAGACACATCCCTTGTTGTGGGAGCAGGGGGGAGGCACAGGGGCAGATGGAAGAGGGGAAGGGAAAGGAGACATGGGGAGGAGTGAGGAACACATTTGGGTCTGGGCTCACAGGCTCTGCCAGCTCTCATGGAATGGCCTCTTTCTTGTCAGCCTGGATTTTCCATCTCACATTCTTGTTTTCAGTCTCTAAAAAAATTTGGAAATCTCCTGGTAAGATTATGGAAATGGAGGGGCTTGGAGGAAATCTAATAATGCACAGCTGCGTGACCCTGGTGGTGGGGTACCTGAGACATAACCAGGTGCAACATCTGTCCTGTTTGAAGTCACAGAGCAAAGCAGTGATGGAGCTGTCACCCTCCTAAATGTGACAGACTCAGCATCAGATTCCCAGAATTTACTGCAGAGAATGCTTGGAATAATGCCATGTGAAGTGAGAACTGAGCAGCTCAGAACAACCAAATGCTGAAACAATTCTCTCTGCAAGGCAAATGAGGTGGCTGGGGATGGTTGCCACCAGCACCACTTTGTTTGTCCTGCAGTTGTTCCTCTCCACGACAAGCTCTGATCCAGAGCCAACGCACAAACCATTAAATAACTCAGCTGCACTCTTCCCCCAGCCAAACCCTGGCCCTTCCTCATCCTGCCTTTCCACTGGGTGCTTTGGGATGGGAATTAATCCCAAAAGCCTCTTCAGAGCCACCAGTTCCAGGACAGACTTTGCTGAATGTGCTTTCAGAAAACTCGTCGGTCACTATTGACATTCCCTGTTCCATCAGCTGCCATCAAATCCTGGGAATGACCTGCAGGACAGTGGATGTGAAACTGTACAGCCAATGCACATGGCTGCAGCCCTGGGGCAAACTGAGTGCACCCTTTCTGCACCCATATCTTCTTTTTACCCCGATTTTGTCAGACCCACAACCTCAGGTAGATATCTCTATTGGATTAGTTCCACTTACTTCGGTTAATTTTCAGTTTTAGTTTGATTTTTGTTTGTTTGGGTTTTTTTTAAAGATGAGATGTGATTTTGTCTTTTTTGTCTGTTACGGACCTTTTTTTACATTCACTCCAAAAAGGTACCTTGGTGGCTCTTATACCCAAAGGGAAGATGGAGAAAAGCCTGGTCTTTGCTAGGACAAGTGTGCTGGGAGCACTCCAGCAGCTGTCCCACCCTGAGGAAGAAAACAGGCCAGTTTTATTTCAAACCCTGCACCATGGAGCTCAGTGATCCTGAATTTTCTCTCCCCAAACACATCCATGCCATCTGGATGGCGGGAATGCTAACCAGATGTGGACACACAGGGATTGAATCTAGAGAGCATTTTTCAAGGGAATTGAGGCAAAAAGGCCAATATTTACAACAGGAGTATTTACTGTAAATTAAATCCAACTAACAGCAGCTAAGGGGAGAGAAAAACACTGCAGGGATACCTGCAAGGGCATTGAGTTAAAGTTTTTTCCTCTTTAAACAGATTAAAACCCAGGCTTTTAAAATTTTTCTCTTTTTAAAGAGCAAAAAAGTTTAAAATGCACTCAAAAGTACGCACATTTTTTGGTGCTTAGTGGGATAAAGGTCATCTATGGTGTAAAATAAAAAAAATCCCCAAAATTCCAGCAAGTCATTCATTATTTTAAATAAAAAGGCAAAAATGTTTCTCACAACCTAAACTGAAAGCATGATTTTGGAGGATGTGTCTGGTCTATGTCACATTGATTTAAAACCATCTTATTACTCTAAATGTAGTTAGCCTTAGTTAGAAGAATGTGGGGATTAACACCTTGGCCAGAAATTTAATGCTGATAGATGTATAAATGTAGATTTATATACTTAATTCAACATTAAGGAAAGTTTATTAACTCAAAATTAGGTGAATTTCTCTAATTTATAACGGTCTTTTTAATATTTAAATAAAATACTGAAATGAGCACAAGATGTTTCTGTTCTTTGGGTATACATTGGTGTTTCTGGTTGTGTACTGTGATAATATTAGGATTTTCCCAGGATTTCCAAGGTTGAGAATGTGGGGGTTTCATTGGCTTTTTGGGGATTTTTGGTGTTTTGGTGTATTTTTCTCCCAGAGAGCAGTTCCAGCTTAGTTCCCTGTTGCCTTTTAAAAAGCAGTAGCTAAATCAAAGTGTTATTGATTTCCTTGCAAATAGACAATTAAAAGTTCTACCAGCTCCAAACCTTATTCTTGCCAACCTTCTCCTTTCCTAACAAAGCTTCCAGCTCATGGTTACCCATTGGCAGAGCTGGAAGATCTGATAAATGCTCAACTCAAATTATTCTAACTTCACTCTCAGATTCCTGGAAAAACTCCTCCTTTTGGGACACAACTCCAAGGCTAGGTCAAACCTACTACAGAAAGAAGCAGGGAAATGAGCTTATATGGTTTAAAGTAATGTTGTAATAAAATCCAATATTTCCCTGAAGGAGAAGTTTGCAATACCTGCACCTACAGCAGGTTATGGTAACAGCCTCTGCTTTGTGGGGAGAAATAAACAGCTTTATGTTCCTGACCTCCAGCACACACTGCCATGAAATCAGAGTGCAATTGGAGTTATTTGCTGCTTTTTAGATATTCATTTCTCTTCCCTGGTGCTGAAAAGGCCTGGCTGAAGGCAGCTTATACTAGATTAGCCTTCCAACACCTTCATGCATTATAGACTCCAAAGACATTTTTTCCCCCTCGCTCTCAGAAGGTGAAAGTGTTGAGTCATTTCTTTTAAAGACCTGATGGAAGTTATTGCTCATGAAATGAAAGAACTGCTGCTCCAGGTTGGGCTCAGGGATGCTTTCCCAGCCCAGGCTCAGAGCTCCTGCTCCAGGTTGGGCTCAGGGATGCTTTCCCAGCCCAGGCTCAGAGCTCCTGCTCCAGGCTGGGCTCAGGGATGCTTTCCCAGCCCAGGCTCAGAGCTCCTGCTCCAGGCTGGGCTCAGGGATGCT
>VWZP01006954.1:860632-907510 GCA_013396995.1 Dicaeum eximium
CCCAGGCTCCTACTCCAGGCTGGGCTCAGGGATGCTCCATGACAGCTGCAGCTTCCACATCCCCTCGGGACTCAGCTCCTGGCTTCCCTCTGCTGCTCTGCTCACCCTTCCCTGGTTTAACTGAGCCAGGCTCCAGCAGCTTATCCCAGATCCTGACAGGGATTACCAGGAGCTCATGGGATGCAGCCCGTGCCAGCAATAATGAGGGTTTCAAACGCGAGCGCCTGGTGGGAAGGGACTGTCATGTGTGGAGCCAGTCCCTTTAACGGAGAAACAAACCCCGTGCTACAGGAGAGGATAATTTGGCAGTTCCAGTCCCAGTGGCTCAGAGACATAGAATCCAGCCTCATCAATGTGTAAGATTAGAAGTAATTAGCCCCTATATGGTAAAGTCATCGCTTAGGAGCTCGGCGCGTCTAGGGACTTTGTGTAACGATGCCTCAGGGACAAGTAAGATGGGACCTTTGACTTCAGCGATTTGGAAAGGGCTGAGACCTAATTAAATCTGCAAAGATGCTGTAACTGCATTAAAAAGGATTTTTAAATATGAGCCATATCCCCTTTCACTAAACAAACTAGGTGTATTCCACCCTGGAACAGGGAGAGAATTAATCAAGGGACAGCGAGCCAGAAGCTGCTGTGCGGCTGCCAAAGAGAAGATGATACAGGATTATACAGAATTGAAGAACATTTAATAAGAATTGAGGGATATTTACAAGAATTGAATAATATTTAACGGGTTTTTTTTTGAAGGATGAGGTTTTATTCAGCTGTGGTGAAAACCAAGCACATAACCATCATTGTAAATCCAAGAGAATGTGGGGTTTTTAAAAATCTGTTTCTCCAAATGTTTAACTTATAATAAACACTGATTGCCTTGCATAAATAAAAACTAATTCTCTTGTAAAAAATAATATACAATTTACTTTTTCACTCATTAGAAAAACCAACTTGCAGCTTTTCAAAGAGGGGTATGCAGACCTATTATATTTCTGCTACTAAGCTCCACACAGCACTTCCCATCTTCTTTTTCCTTAAAAAGGCTTGGCACTTTGTACTGGAGAAAGGAAAGATTGTAAGTTCTCTTCTCAGCAATGATAGCCTCATTTATATGATTTATCTTCTCCCAAGGATTTAAAAAAAACCAAAAACACTGTGTTATATTAATATTTTTCTAGCATAACTCAGCCCTCTGCCTTTGTCGGTGCAGAGCTGGATCCCCAAAGCCCAGAAGGTGACTGGAAAAGTATTTTAATGGCATGAACTCAGAGTGGGACAAGAGGAACATCCTGATGGCAAAGAGAAAAGAGCACTGGGATGACACAGGGAAGTTTAAACACTTCATCATTCTGCCTAAAAAAGATTAATTAAAACAGCATCAAACTCATGGGTAGGCAGGTCAATGCTATGAGAAATCAGCATTTAGCCAAAAATCTTCACTATTATTTTTCTGAAGTCCTAGAAGTAATTTGATCTTTACATTTATGATGGTGGTAGAACTATAGTTACTGCTTTTACAAAAGAACCATCTTCAGCCATTCCTGAGTGAATTCAGGGTTATTCATACTAAAATTATCCATTGTTATTATACTGAGATTATTTTATACTGAAATTATCCATTGCTACTTACACTGAAACTATCCATTGTTTGGACTGCCTATAAACCCATGAACTCAGTAATCTTTACTTGGGCCAAACTTGGAGAACAAACCTATAAATACATTATCTTATAGAACACACCTATAAATACATTATCTCATAGAACACATCTACAGCCTGTGGGGGGACTAAAAACACGTTATCAGCACGATCCCAAAACTGATTCACTCAACAAACATTACCCCTTACAAACCAGTCCCCAAAATAAATATGTCACCCTGTCACCTCCCCAGGGATGTGGTTCTGAGTTAATCCAACAGAGATTTTGATCATGGAATGGTTTGGGTTGGAAGGGACCTAAATCCCATCCCATTCCACCCCTGCCATGGGCACCTCCCACTGTCCCTGGGTGTCCCAGCCCCAGTGTCCAGCCTGGCCTTGAGCACTGCCACAGCTGCTCTGGGCTATGCACTGAGAGCCTCAGACACTGCTGGGCTGTGGAAATTAAACCCTCATCATAATCATGGCTAAATGGACTCCTGCTCTCCTTTAATTACAGCATGCACATGGAATGGTTCCTCCTGGTGCCCTGTGCAGGCTGCCCTGAACAGAGGCTGGGCAGAGTCACAGAATAAAGCAGGGATTTATTAAAAGCATTTCCTTCATAGATCCACCTTGGGCAGCACAAGAGCCCAGCCAGGGCTGCACCCAAGAAGAACCAAAATGGGCACAAAATGGACACCGGGCACGGCTCTGGCACTTTGATCAGTTCTGCTCCATTTGCACCTTGGAGTTCATTGTCCAATTCCAGCTTTAGCCCATCCAGTCCCATCCTTCTTGTTTTTCTCTCTTCAGCCCACGTTGTTTGTGCTCTTGGGCCTGAGGTTTGGATCATTTGTCCTTGGTGCCCAGGTGGAGCAGGAATTGTTTTGTGTCCCTGCTCTGTGCACAGAGCTCACCATGCCCTGATATGAAGCCCAGACCCACACACTAAAGCAGTTCAGAATCTAAAAAATATAAAAGCTAAAACCTGAGGCATCACTCCTCTGCCCCATTTGGGCAGATCCAGGTGTCATTCCTGGGGAGATCCATCCCTGAAGAATGCAGTTCCAGCAGCAGCTGTGTGGAAAAACTCCATGGGCTCTTTCTTTACAGGAACAGAAATTTTAACCAGTGTCTGTTTTTAGTAGAGAAGCTGGATGAGCTTGATGGCTTCTCAATCACCATGAGAAAAATCAACAGCAATCAAAGTGCTCTGGTATTTCAAACCTTCGAGTGACCTTTCAAGAGGATTTCAGTTTGAAAATACAATACGATGAAACTCTGTGGATTTGGGAATACATCTTATAGCCAAAGCCTTTGTTAAATGTCTCCTGCTAGAAATGTAGAATAAACAGCAGTAGGGATCAAAGGTAGGGGGGGAAAAAATGAAGGAAAAGGTGGGTGGTGACCAGCTGGTGACCTGGGTCAAGCACATATGTAATTATTTGTCTACAATTCTGGATATAAGAAATGTCCCTCAGCTTTCTAAAGGAGAGCAATTCCACTCAGACAAACTGGGAATCGTGAGGGGGACACAGGAAACAAAAGGAAAACCCTCACATGAAAAACAGTCCCACTCTAATGGCACAGGAAAAGGCACTGGAGAGAAGGAAAATAGGGAATTTTACTGGGAAAACCCTGGGGACTGAGGAGGAGGCTACAAAGAAAGCCTGGCTCCATCCACCCCAGAACAGAACAGCAGTTAATGCTTTTAAAGTTG
Organism: Dicaeum eximium; assembly: GCA_013396995.1. Classification (NCBI taxonomy): domain Eukaryota; kingdom Metazoa; phylum Chordata; class Aves; order Passeriformes; family Dicaeidae; genus Dicaeum; species Dicaeum eximium. The sequence goes on from VWZP01006954.1 coordinate 863,994, forward strand.
AGAGAGTTTTCATGGAATTTTTTAAATAAATTTTTTGGGTGTTTTTTCTCCCCAGCTAAAAGCTGAAGAGAAGTTGGTTATAAAAGCCTCTGTATTTTTTGACAGAGTGGACAGAGAAAATCTCAGGTTAAAAAGAAAATAATTGCAAAGAACAGTGAAGACAAGGAAAGCTGCATTTTTTCCTGGAGCTTAAAAACAGCAACTGAAGCAATCCAAAGTGTGTGTTTGAATATACAAGCACAGAAGTGCTGAGTAATCCAGAGCGCTGCTTAATTTTCAAAAAGGGAACTTGATATCACAGGCATCTGAAAATTAGGATGGGATTAAGATACATCAGAGCTCAATATGAAAAAAAAAAAAAAGCCAGTATAAATTACCTTGACAAGACTGAAGACCGGGGTGACAAAGGAGCAGAGCCAGAAATCAAAGAAAATATAAATAAATAAAATAAAGCAGTGCTTCCACATCTCCCTAAACTCATCCTAAATGAGCAGAGAACTCCAGAACTGATATTTTCCCAGAATGGCCCAGAAAGGGGAACATTACTGCAAAATACTGACACTAAATAAGTTAGGAGTCGTCAGCAAGTCAAAAAAAGAAGTAATAGGGTAGAGATGCACTAAAACCACAAAATTCAGAAGATGCATAGGAAGAAGTAGGAGGAGATGTGAAGCTCCTGGGTACATTAAAATAGAGCTTTTCTGCACAAAGTGTAATTAAATCTTGAATCTCAATGACCATAATCAGAATAATGAAGTAACTGATGATCTACAACAAAATCCTACCCTTCCCAAAGAGCAAATGGATCAAATCACTCCACTACACCACTGTTTTAGCATGTATAAACTGCAAAAAACATTAGAAATTTCCTTTGAATTCCTTGAAGGAGTTCATAGCTGCAGCCCTCTTTGTTGTATTTTTACAGAGGAATTCTCTAAATGAACAAAACAGAAAAAAGTTTATTCAAGCCAAACCAGCATGCACTGATCAAGGAGGAAATCTCTGCTCTAAAATAAAAATTAAGTTTTTATTGAAACACAAAGCAGCACGTTCAAGGCTTTTGCTCATCCCATGTTACAGGAGGATATTTTAGAGAGAAAGGTCATACATTTCAGACTCCTTATTGATGTTGGGAAACAATGACAGATTTATTGTAAAGATTTGTCAGCAGCAGCAGTGAGGGCACTGTGCCCCAATAAAGAGAAAATGTTGATTTACCTGTAACCCCACCCCAGTGAAACCTTTCCTTAGCCAACCCTTTGGCTGGACAAAACCTGCATTTACCTTATAAAGCTCGAATTCTGCATCAGTATTCAGCTAATTGGAGGTTTGCTGTCATTAATTTAGATAATATACATTCATCTCACATAAATAGCTTCTAGCAGCTTCTTTAATTTAACCTTTCTTTTGGCCTCCTTTTTTCACTGTCACACAACCAGCAATTGAGAGCTCACAAATGACCTCCTGTGCCACACCTGCCATAACAATCCATGGGAAGAATTTCATAAAACAGATTAAATTCTGCAGCGTTGGCTTTGATGAATTGGTAGAATTTGTTCCCTGCAGCTGCTCAGAGTTAATCTTTGATTTTTAGCTGAGTGTTGGAAAGAGTAAACCAGGGACATGTTGTAGTTTTGACACCTTCATGGCTGAAATGGAAATAGAGCCACAGCATCCACAGAAACAAAACTTTTAAGGATTTTTGCCTTTTATCTCTCTTATCTCACTGCTTAAAACAATATCTGAGGAGGGAGTTCCCATGGCCAAGTGTTTCTGTATAAACTTTGAGATTATTACAATTATTCCCTAATGATCATTCCTTCCTGCCTGGTGTCACATCACAATGAAGCATCCCAAAAAGCTTCAAAGGTGGCAAATGATCCCAAGGTAAAAAACGAGCTCCAGCACAGCAAATCACCCAAAATGTTTTGTTCAACATTAAATTATTATTCACCATTTAAATTAAGGATTGCAAAGGAAATTCATTCTGAGCCTTCTCCATTTCCCTCATACTCACAATTTGGCTAATGAACCAAGAAAGCAATTAGAGAAACATCTCAATTTATAGCAGGTTGAGGTAATCTTTAGCCAGGGCACAGTTAAAACTCCTGCACTGTGAAAAGGAGACTTTCCATCTCCTGAAGCAGCTCTGAGGAGTTAATGAGCCCTCCTAACAGAGCATCAGCAATGGCACAATTTGTCATTTCTGGCTGCCCCTGGATCCCTGGCAGTGCCCAAGGCCAGGCTGGACACTGGGGCTGGAGCAGCCTGGGACAGTGGGAGGTGTCCCTGCCATGGCTGGGGTGGCACTGGATGGGATTTAAGGTCCCTTCCAACTCAAACCAGGGGAGCACAGCAGGGATTTCCACAAGATATGGAATTTTTGGAGGCATTTATCCCATTCAGCTCAGGTAAACACTTCCACACAACATCTGGAGCAGCCCAGCAGGACTGCAGAGCACTGTGGTATGCACTTCCCAGCTTTAGAGGGATTTCATTTCTGGGGAGAGCATTCCATGGGAGATCCTGTGCTGATCCTTCTGTGGCATCCCAGCGGGAAAAGGGGAGAAGCAAAAGAAGGGGAGCACTTCCATGGGAAGGGGAGCCTGCCTGACTCATGTCCAGAGTCGGACAATTGTACATGGACACAGATCAGTACCAAAGCACAAGAAATAATTCGATGTCCTCAACCATTATTGAGCTGCAATCAACAGAGCACTCACATAAGAAACCAGGACTTGTGAACAGCTTAATGCAAACAACTTTTCAGCATAAATAAACACCAGGGAATAAGGAAAACAAGGCTGCATAAGGAGCAGGATACATTATTATGGAAAGTACAGTGGCAATAACATAACTTAGTGTTAAGTGCTGCAGTATTTTGCCTATTAATGATTTGTATCTGCAAAATTTTAAGGAGACCTGAGTTGATTAGGTCTATTTGTTATTGTAATACTTCATGATAAATACTCCTATAGTAAGGATTTGGGAATGGGCAATAAACACGGGAAGTTGGTTTTTTTAAATTTGTTTTTAAAATTCAGTGCATCAATAACCACAAGTTGGCTAAAAAAAGAAATGCTTAATTCAAATTCGACCAAAAGCTCCCCCTGAGGCTTGGGCTCAGTTGGGTGCTGGGTGGTAAAATCAGCCTCTCCCTTTTCCTTAGAACAGCAAAGAAAAAGGAGAATGAGCTTGACTTTATTTACAGCAATGGCAATCTTAGGAGAAGCATGAGGCTGGGCAATTGAGTCAGGAACAGGAGTGGAAGTCTCCTGTGACAGCCTGTAATTGTCAGAGCTCCAGTTAAATGCAGCAGACACGGATTCAATTCATATTTTGAATGCCTGGGCAGTGCTGGATCAAACCTGGCCCCAGACCTCTGGAGAGCTGCTTCCCTCTGCAGCGTGGTCCTGCCCCTCTGACACAGAGAACATTAACCAGAAAACTACATGGGTAATTCTGCACTTGGTGCTGAAACTATTTCATTTAGGGCTGCATCAAAAATTCCATCCCCTTAGCAACTGGGAGATTCCTGCTCCAAGCAGCGATGGGGAAGATGGGGCTCGGGGAATGTCAGAGGCAAGCGAGGATTCTGTGGCTGTGAAATTGTTGGCAATTATGTCTGAGCACTGGCTGCACATGTTTGTGCTGAATGTGTTCAGATTTACTGGAGGAATTGGCCTGAAGTATTTACTGAATTCTGGGAGACCTGATTAAAATAAACTGTGTTCAAGACACTTGTACTGCACAGAGACTCTGGAGTCCAGGGAGAGCTCTGGATGTGTCAGACACCAAAACAACAACAAATTAAAGAAAGGAATTGGCTCAGGAAATATTACTGCTGGTTCCTGAAAACAAGCTAAAATGCAGTTGCTACCTGAGGAGCACAAAGGGAAAGAGAAAGAACATGAGAAGCAATAAAGTGGAGTTTGGATGTGGCAGAGCTGCTCGCTGCAGATTCACACAGGAAATGAGCACAGGTGATTGAGACTAAATCATTCCATGGTGTCCTGCCATTCCCATCCAGGCTGGAAGGGTGGGAAAGGCAGTCCTGGAATGAGGGAAAATTCCCCTTTCTCTCCCCTCCCTCATCTGCCAGACCCAGGGCAAGGCTCCATGTACCAGCCTGGAAATGCAGGCAGCAGCACAGCTTTGCTTGCACAGGTTTCCCTGTTCAGGTTTCATCCTCTGGATGTCTCTGACCTTTCTGGTGGAAGGAGCCACCAAAACAGCTCTCTCACTCTGCACAAGCCACAAACCCCACATCCAGCCCTCTTCCCTTGGAGGCTTCCATGAGCCTTCCCAGAGCAGTGCATTTGGTCACAGAGGTTTGCAGGGAATGCCAATTTAGGAGGGGGACTATGCCCAACCAGCCACTGAATCCTCAAATGGTTTGGGTTGGAAAGGATCTCAAAGGCCACCTGATTCCACCTCCTGCCATGGGCAGGGACACCTTCCCTAACCCAGTGTCCAGAGCTGTGGTTCCACCTGCTGCATCCCCTCCTCCCTGTGCCAACCTCACAGGGGGAGCAACACGAGTGGGGCCCTTCTCACAGCCCCAGTGAGCCCTGAGCAGGAGAAGATCCCTGGTTTCATGGAACAGGGCTCAGAGATCCATTTCCAAGCCCCTGTATCTTCCCAGCTGCAGGAGAGCAGGACCTGCAGTGGTGTTTGGCTCCTGCACCCTCCTCCCATGCACAGCAGCGAGTCAGCCCCGCTTCCCACAGGGCAGGAGCAGGAGGAAGCTGGTTCTGAGCCCCCAGCTGCTGGAGGAAGGGCTGTGTGCTGCTCCCCAGGGAGCCTTTGGCTTTGGGCAGCACAGCAGTGCACAAATTGCCATCAATTCCAGGAGTCCAGAGACTGACGTAGGGCTTGGGCCAAAATCCTGCTCTCCTGCCTCCACAGGGGATGCACAAAGAAGATGAAACTTTTCTTAATGATCTCCTGGTGCCACTGGGAGTGTGGGTGCCAAGGAGACAACACAGGTCTGGCTGTGGAAGGGATGACTCCCCATGCCACAGCTGAATTTCATGTTTAAGGCAAAGTTGCAGCTCTTTGGGTGAGGAGCAGGTCATTTACCCAAACATAAAAATACTTCTTTGAGCACAGAAGCATCCTTCTGCTACCTCACCCATAAAGTCCAGATTAATCTGCTGTTCTAAAGTGTTTATAGGTAATATCATGAGAGTTTCCTTTTAAAGAGTTTTATTTTACAGCTAAACTGCTGGCTTGTACTCCAAAATCTCATCTATGAGATTCCACAGATTTGGGGGAGTGGGGTCCTGCAGGATTGATGTGCTGAATTTCTGCCTCTCACACCCGACTATCTGCTTTTTTCAGTCATCCTGCTACCAGGCTTTTCTCCAGGAAGGTGATTTTCCTTCCTGTTCACCATCTCTCTGGCAGAAAATGCATTTTAGTGAACTAATTAAATAGAGTTGGATTGTACATCAAATATCAGTAATAATATCAGGCACTAACGTTCTGGCTGCTGTGAGAACAGGTTGCAATACACATTGTACCTGTAATATATCACTGGGATAATGATTTGATGCATCTGTGCTGTTAAAGCCTCCCTTGGCAGAGTGACCAGCAAGCAAAAATCTCTGGAAAATATTGATGGGAAAGAGGATACTGGAATGGTGGAGGGAAGAATCCTCCTCCCTGTGCTGCCCTTCCCTGCACCTCTCCTCCCAGCCACATTCCCAGGGCTTGTGGGAGGCTGTATCCCCAATTTTCTCCTCCTTTTCTGACTCTCCAGAGTATGAGCAGCTCTCCTTTTCTGTATTCTACTTATTAATTATTATTAATTAAACTCCTGTTTGATTAAAATCTGGTGTATCCCAGAGAAACCTGAGCTAAATCAGCTTATGTTTTTAAATATGCTTTTTTTTGCCCCCTCCCAAAGGATTCCCGAGTACTTCACAAGCTACAGCCACAGAATGATTAAAATTAAAGCTTTTCTTGAGTTCAGTTTTAATTCTGTGAGAATTAATTTAATCGAGTAGAAGACACTTTGATAACTTGTCCTCACTGCCCATTTCTGTGGAATAAAAAGAGAGAGATCTTAGCTAAGCAAAACAATGTCCCCTGAGAGAGGAAATTCTTGAGATGCTCAAAATGCAGTACCTGTACCAGTGTTTCTTCTCAAGTGTAGGGAAGTAAAAAAGGATATTTTTTTGACTACAAATTTCACAGAACCCTTTTGGAGAATGCTAAACCTAATTCCCTGTTCATCAGGCTGTGATCTCCCCCAGATCCAGAAATTCAGTGACCCACTCATCCTCTAATGTCCATAATTCCCCAAAAATAGCCATGAAAAGGAGCAAAAAGTATTAAGTATAACATTAAAAATATAAATTGTCCTATAAATTGCCACTGCCCAGGTTCATTTGGGCACTGGGGGGTGGAAGCACAAGGCTCAAATCCATCTCCATTAATATTTTCAGCCAAAGGTTAAAGAACAATAAAACGAACGAAGCTGTCAGAGAAAATACATATTAGCATTTAGATTAACAGTTATTATCTGCATTTCCCATCAGCAGACAACAGCGAAATACGCGATGATGGCTTCAGATATTCTTCCAGAGAGGTTAAGGGGTCCCTGGATTCAAAGGGCTGGGAAAGACTGGCCTGGGAGATAAATGGCCTGGCCTGGCATGTGCTGTGCATCCTCAATACATCTGGACTCTGGCTGGAATTAAAATTCACATTGCAGCAGCAATTAAAAGACAGAAGTAGGTCAGGAGCTGTTGTTCAAGGCAATGTGCAGGCAAGGAAAGAAAGGGAAAAAACCCAAAGCAAGCAGCGTTTGCCTGCAAGAAAATTCAGCCTTGAGAAAGTCAGGCTGAGGCAACAACGAGAGGATAAAAGAGGGAAAGGAGAGTTTGGGTGCTTCGGTTCTGGGCTCAGCAGGCAAAGGCTGCTCCCCCAGGCTGCTCGGTGACACCAACTCCTCCATTTTCCATGGATCAAGTGTTTTGTTGTGCATGGAAAGGGCTGTCCCGGAGATCCTCCCACAGTGCCCTCCCTGCAGTGTCACACGCTGGGACAATGCCCATTGTGGGAAGCACAACCAGCTCCAGGCGTGGAAAACAGGAATAAACACACAGTGCTTCAACTGCTGTTTGAAAAAAGGAGGAGTTTGGTGCAGTCACCTGCAGGCTGGCACAGACCCTCCCTGCAGGCTGCTCCTCTGCTTTTGCACCATTAATGCAGCTCAGGGATGTCGTGGGCAGCTCAGTTTGAGTTCCTCTGCCACATAAAACTGAGCAAAGTGAGACCCAGCCACCTAATGTTGGTTAAACCTTGCTTTCAGTATAATCTAGTCTTAAAGGTGTCCTATTAACCAAAATTGCACCAAAAAAGGGTCTCTCGTTCTGTAGAGATTTGCACGGGAACTTTGCCTGTTAAAGTTTGGTTTTATCTGGAAAGGGAATTTAAAAGTAATTTTCAATGCTCCAAAGAGCAACAGTGGGTTTCAGAAGAGGGAGAAGCTCTCTATGTGTGGCCCTGGGCTCTGCCTTGCCCTGCTTCCCATGGGAATTTCCAAGCCAAGCCCTGCCAGGTATCTCCCCAACCTGCCCAGCCTCCCAAATCCATTTTCCATGTTGGCAGCTCCAAATGGCACGAGAAATCCAGAGCAACAGAAGCAGAAAACTGAGTGCAATCAATTAAATAAAACAGATTTAAAACCCAATCTCAGAGGTGCCCCAGAGCACCCACAGGGACTGTGGCCAGAGTTACCTTCTGCTGCTAAAACACTTCTTTTTTCCATATATTTATCCTACAGACACAAGGGAAAATGTATCCATATCCTCTTGACTCCATTTTTCTTCTTCCAAAAGGCAGCTAAAGTAACTGTCAGTAGCTAATTTTGTCACTGATTATTGTGTGTTTTCTGCACTATTTTGTCCTCTACCCCTCATAAATCCTGCCCTGATGGGCTTTAATCACCAGCAAAGGTTTCTATACCTCATTCCACCTCCTGCCATGGGCAGAAAAATAATTTTTAGTTGTTTGTGATACAAGCCTATGCAGCACCCCAATAACTATTAATGGTAACACCACCACCAAGAGGGCATGCAACACCTGGAGCTGTTCATACTTTGCAGGGAGGGAAGAGAATCTCTTTTCACTGAGAGTGGCCAGGGCATGTTCCCCACAGGAGCTCGCTCAGTGGATTGCCAGGTGTGTGACTGAGGTGTTACAGCATCCCCCAATTAACAGTGATTAATGCACAGCCCTGATGGCAATCTGGACCACACACAGAGCTGGGAATGGGGCTGTCCTCTGCTCAGCACTCCCTCCCCAGGGATGTTCAGAAATGTCTCATGAAACAGGAGCAGCACTGTGGGAGAGAACACCCTGAAAATGCCCTGGGGGAACACTGGGGCTGGGCTGGACCACAAACAGAGCAAGGACTGGTGGGAACTCTGCTCCTCCAGGCCTGGCTGCTCCCAGGCTGGGATTTGCAGCAGAGGAGCTCCTGGAGGACAAGGGAAAACCTTCATGTTAAAAAGATGCATTGCAGTTTTCTCTGTCTGTAGTCACACGTTGAATACAACATGCACACTCACACCAGCTCAGCTTTTCCACTTAAAATCACAAGATCCTGGAATAATTGAGGTTGGAAAGGACCTCCAAGTCACAGCATCATTAAAGCTGGAAATTACCTCCAAGATCATGAAGTCCACCCTTTGACCAAATACCAACCATGACAACAAGAGACACAAGAATGACACATCAAGCATCACAGAAAACACCTTTTCCATACACAATTTGCACAAAAAAAACTCCAAACCCAGCTGTTATACATCACTGCACACACACAATTTTTGATACCAAACAGGCTGAACCATTCCAGAGCACATTTTGGCTAAGTTTGAAAAACTTTTCAACAAATTTACTTGAACGGCCGCCTCTAAAATGCTCAAAAAGTAATATAAACTAAAATGGGCACTTGACCTGTGCCCAAAGCCAGAAGGAGATCCTCAAATAATAATTGCTGTATGCGTGGTTTGGATTTTTTATATATAGAATTGAATAAAAAAGAACAGATGTCAAAAATGTACCTTCAAGATTTATGAAGTTCAAATTAACACACAATGTTAATAATCTCCAAGGATTAGGATCTCTCCATGGGAAGGGTTCAGGGACAGAAAGGGACTTCCCTGGAGAGAATTGATGCACCTGCTGGGACTCTGCATGGAGTAAGAGAAGGGAAATGCTGCCCAAGGCCACTCCAGCCTCTCCCAGCTGCCACTTGGCCCCTCCAGCCCTTGGCACCGGGGTCATTTTATGGCTTCCAGCTCTCATTTGCCCGTGAGAGCAATGTAACCTCAGCATTAAACTGCTTCTGCAGCAAATAAACACTGATAATCTACTAAAGCTCGTGTTTAAATAGAAACCACCATGTAAGAAAGCTGATGGAAGAAAATCAGCTCCTTCTTATAGCTCAGTGCAACAACAAAAAGTCAAGAGAGACTTAGTGCCAACTTCACTTCAGAGTGAGTTTGTAACACCATCTGGAATCACCATCCAGTGCATTTTTACCTGTAAGTTTTTCTATTTTCCCCCTTTCTGGGAGCTCAGAAGAGAATTTTCCCCCACAGAAGCACCTTACAGAGCAGTGACTGCACGGGGTAACTCCTCTCCACCCCACTGCTGCTGGCAGCAGCACAAACACAGAGCACCAGGAGCACTTCATGACTATTTATACCTCACAACCCCATCCTGCTGAAAGCTTTTAAGTAATGAGTTTTTCTCATTAACAGATGCTCTGCCTGGGGAAGGGCACTCAGGTGCTCCTAAACCCCATCCTGGATTACAGGGCAGCACCACACGGGCTGGGAGGGCAAAGCTCAGAAATGTTGAGCTGGGCTGGTGAAAATGGCAACAAAACCATCATATTTATATAAAAATGTGTCATTCCTGCAAGATCACAGAACATCACAGCAATAGAAAACATTCCCAGGACGTTATCACAATCCCTTTGTATTTAAATCAGATGGACAATATTTATCAACATCACTTTTAGGGAGCCACAAATACACTTTAAACGATATCAGGAGTTTTTCGGTGCTAAAGTTGCATCCTATCCTAAAAAAAAGCACAAATTTTATACATCCCATGGACCAAAAAGAGATTTGCAAGCACAGGGAACAGGGAGAGCCAATAAAACACGTGGGGTTTGTACCTTCTCCCTGCCACATCTCATCCATTATCCCATTTTTCTCTTTCACGCTTTCAGAGGCAAAACGGACACCAGGTAAAGCCTAATTTAATATTATCACTAATGCATTCAAACACATCACCAAGAGCTGTGTTGCTAAAATTGCAGTGCAGAAAGAAGACCAGGTAAAACATTGTTATCTCCTTGGAAAAGCTGGGCCTGGTGCTCGGGCACCCACTGATGTCTACTGAAAGCACCAGGATTATTTTCCTGAATAAGGATTACTCCCATGATTAAGGAGTGCAGGATTACATCCATTCTTTGCATATCTCCTGTTGTTTACATATCCCTGTTTTACCTCTTCGTTGTTTTTTTTTTTGTTTGTTTTTTGTTTTTTTTAAACAGGGGCATTTAATTACTGTTAGCACCAGATATCATTGTGCTGGATTTGTATCCCTTCAAAATTTGGCTGGGTTTTGGATGCCAAATAAGAAATGCTTTTGTGATCAAAACAAAGGAAATAAAGCAGAAGCAGCAGAATCTGGACTATGCAATTAAAAACAAATAAAAAGAGAGGGAACTTGTTATCCACAATCAAGGCTTATTCATGATTCATCTCACATCCCTGCTCCTACCCATGGCCTCTGCTCTCGGGAGCTGATTGCTTCTGTATCAATTTTTAACTGTGCCAAGGACTGAGTTACCTGAGAGCTCCCTGGCGCTGCTGACAGGATCACTGCTGGAAAATAACAGCACTCACACAGTTGAAACAAATATTAGAGGTAGGCTTGCTGTTAATGATTAATAAATAAAAATACTTTGATGTTTTTCACCTTACAAAGAAGAGGGGAGAGTTGCTTTAGTTCGTGTGCTTTATATATAAAATATATCTCCTTCCTATCCTTAGGAAAACTAAGTTACTTTTCCACTACTTTATGGTAAAATAGAACATTTAATGCAGAGTTATTAATTAAGAACTTAATGCAGGTCTCAGGTCACGTTCTCAACCGAGTGAAAAATGTTTCTAACTAAATAAAAACAACACCACAAGTTAAACTTCCAACAGGGAACCAACTTTTTTATGGAAAACAAAACTCCTTTCCGGTTCTCACATTTGACACCAAATTACATTAATCTCCGTTTGGGAAAATCACAAAGGGAACATAAATATCTTTAGTTTTAGTAGCATGCTGGGGGGGGCTGAAAACTTAAATCCCACCAGATAATTTCAGAAGGCTTGATCATAGCTTTAGCAGCAGCTCTGTAGGCAGTGTTTACATATTTCCTAGAGTTAAAAAGAAAGGAAAGAAAGGTACTTCCTGCCTTTTTGTGCTCTAAGTCACTGCAAACTCACAAAGAACAGAGACTATTTTTAGAAAGAGAGGCACAAGAGCGCAAGGAGCTGGCGGGACGCTCAGAAACCCCCCGAAGCTGCCCAAACTCACCTAAACTCGTTTCCCCGAGGGCAGGGCAGCTCACGGTGCGGGTCGCAGAGCGCTGCGGGGACAGCGGGGACAGCGGGGACAGCGGGGACAGCGGGGAATGCGGGGACAGCGGGGACAGCGGGGACAGCGGGGAATGCGGGGACAGCGGGGAATGCGGGGAATGCGGGGACAGCGGGGACAGCGGGGACAGCGGGGAAAGCGGGGAATGCGGGGAATGCGGGGACAGCGGGGAATGCGGGCACAGCGGGGCCGCTCCCCGGGGCATCCCCGGCTGCGCTCCCGGCCGGCCCCGCTCCGCGCCGGTGACAGGGACAGCCAGGAGCTGCCAGCGCATCAATTATTCACCCTCCGGCAGCTGCTCTGCTCCGGCACAGCCGCTCACTGCGCGCTTTGTGTCCCGGAAAAAACTGCTCTAAAAAACCCGGGGGTCGGGGACAATCCGTGTCCCGGTTGTGCCACCTCGCCCCTGGCTGCTGGGTTCGCCTTTAGCTGGCCACTGGTCATTTTCTTGATTTAAATATTGAAGGTGTCTCCCTCCTTCTGAGTGGTCTGGAGCAAAGTTAAGAGGAAATGTCCACAAATCTGCTGCCTGCACATATTTCTGTAATGACCTCCAGGATTTTTAAATAGCGAGCACCTGTTTGACAAAATGTTCCTGTTCACCAAAATGTTCCTGTTCTAAGAGTGAGAGGGGAGTAAAAAGCGCAGCAAATTCCTAATTTACTTCAAAATCCACAGCAGTGTTATTTTTGAAATGATGTTTTGAAGGTGATGTTTTCGCTGGGATGTTTTAATTTTTATTGCAATTTTTAAAAAAAAATAATCAGTGGTAGCACCGTTTTTCTCCTCGATGTTTGCCACCTATAAATCATTAATAACTGAATATAATAACAATTGAATGATCTGATAATTGATCACAAGACTAATGATGGAACACAATGAAGGATTTTAAATAATTTACCTGTGTAGTTATGTAATGCCTTAATGGGGTAAACAAATATTTACATCATTTTCTCTAATACTGCTAAGAGCAGCACTGGAATATTGCATTAATTTCAGTATCCATATTCTAAATAGAACCATAGAAAAAAACTGCTCAGAAATTATTTGAACACACTAAGGAAAATTAAAAATATGAGATTCAACCTGGTTTGCTGTCCAAAAGGATACTGAGAGTTAATTTGATTACAGTGCACCAAGGGTTTTTCAAGGAGAAAATACCTCAAAGTACTTCTGAGGTAGATTTTTCTTTGGAGACAGTGATTGCCTACTACAGAAATGTTCTGAGTACACCAATGACCTCTGCATTTCTTAGATACCTTTCTAGAAAATATGCTTTTGCCAAACAAACAACAAAATTTACAGCACTTAAAATGCAGAGAACGTAAGAGCAGATTCCTTTAAATCCTTTTGGAATTGCATTGTGCTCCTGTTGTTCATTGAATCTCCACTACCTTCCTATCAGGTGAATGTGGTGATTTTAGCAATCTTTAAATTTTAAAAAAAATTGCAATGATTTCAGGATTTCACCCAGAGAACCGTGGCATTGTGATGCAAATGAGGCTGATGAATGTTTCATGGCAGACTTCAAAACGTTTGCTGCTGAGCCTTTCTAGAGCAGCCCAGGTGGATGCACTTTTCCTCCCACCTTTTTCTCATTATTCCAGTTAGGAAAGGAAAGAAAAACAACTTGGGGCACAAGGGCATGAAATAATTTGATTTTGCTTGAGAATTACAAATGAAGCTTATTTCTGCCTCTAATATTCTGGCTCTAGACAGGTTTAGACTGAGAAAAAACACAGCTTTATTCAGTGTTTGATGTAGATGGGATTGAATGACTTTTATGACTTTGATCACCAGCTTAAAACTGCAGCAGGGACAGAAGGGTTTGTGATTATCTGCTGGATTTTGGCACCAACCAGGATCTGCTGTTCCTTCCAGATTGCAGGAGCACTTTGGAGGTGGTGATTACAGAGACCACTGCTGAGCTCAGCCCCTCCTATGGCGGACTTGTGACAACGGCCAAAATAAAAAAAGTGTTTTCAGCTGAACTGAAAGCTGGAAATGTCCTTTAGGATGTGAAAGGAAAGACTGGGCTGCAAGGAAGAAGACAGCCAGGCAGATTGCTGGAATCCAACACAGAGAATGTCTCTGTGCCTGTTTCAGGAGACTCTGACCCTCAGCAGAACTCTGCTTTTAACCTTTGTCCCTGGGAAAAATTGCCAAAACTTTGGGATGAGTTAGAGCACACAGGTAGTAACATGTGGTAGTGGTAGTTTATCACAGAGTGCAGAATTTAGGATTTTAATCTGAGAGTGAATAGGACACAAGATGGAGGATTTTGGGCGTTGTCCCTTCTTCCTTCTTGTCCCTCTTCAGCTCCATTTTCTGTAGTACTTGAGGCAGAAAGTTTTTGGTTACAGTAAGCAGTGGTGTGGAAGTTACGTGTATAGATTAGTAGAAATTATTGGTAGAAAAGTAAAAACAAAGTAGGTGTTAGAACATAACTGGGTTAAACAGCTTTAAAAGACTTTGGTTTGGGGACATTTTGTCCATTTTGTGCCTCACTTCTCGCACGCTGAGTCTGGTGTGCAGACGGTGCTGAATTTAAGAATAAACAAAACCCTGAAGAGAAAGAGAGTCCTGCTCGTTCTTCGCCCTTGGAAAATAACTCAGCAGGGGAACCCCCTCCAAAGGGCCCAGGGGTTGGGATCCCACACTTGTTGGGACCAAAAAAACCCGAGACAGGTGTTGGCCAAAGCAGCCCTTGGAAGCGTTTCCCAGCGGGATGAGGGAGCCCAGCCCCACTCCTCGTTGGGAGCATTAAATGGAAATAAATGGTGGCTCTGGCTGCCCTGGGCAGGGATTGTGCAGCCCCACATCAGCTCAGCCCCACACTGGCACCTCCTGCCACCCTCCAGGGGCCTCCAGGTGGATGGTTCTTAGAGCCCTAAATGCTGACAATTTTAAACTTTCTGCACTGAAGAACAATAACCTACAAGAAAATATATATTTTTTTATATTTTTATATATTAATAATATATATAAAACAAAATAAAATCTTTAAAACAATAACTAATCCTTCTTCTTCACCTTCTCCTTCATAAATTTAAGTAATATTATATAATTAATTTTTTTAAATCCACATTACAAAACACAAATAATTAATTATTAACTTAAAAATAATTTAAATGTAATTTCTTAATAAATAATTTAAACTTTCAAAAACTTCTTAAAAAATAGAAAATCTTTTTATAACTTATTAGTAAAATACTATAAATCTCACAACTTATAAAGCTATCATATAAATAAAAAATAATAAACACTTAAGTCTAAACACAAAATACCATCTCTACACATTCATCCCAACCCTAACAAAAAAAAAACAAACCCAAAAAACACAGTATAAAGTGGTGAACAGCAAAGAGTGCAAGGGGCACGGAGAAGAGAAAGGGAATTGCTGGCTGTTGGTGCTACGTGAGTTTTGCCTGGAAAAGAAAATGGATTGACAGAGTTGTAGCTCCGAGTCCCTGTTCAGACAGTGTCACATATGCAAGTCAGTGACAAATTATGCTTGACTGTGCTTGAAAGCTGCAGAAATGTGGAGTAGCACGAGCAGGGAGATGGGGTTCCTATCCATTGCCATCCAAATATCATCTTTTAGCGCTGTTGACAGTTTAATAGCTACTTCTGGCTGGTGGAGAGCCTCGTGAAGTGCTGCCGCTGTATTATTAACCCGGGCTGGAGCTTCCCTGCACATCCGAGCGGAAATCCACGCAAATGCAACTTCTGAAACAGTTTTAGATTAAAGGTGTGCTGGTCACAGCAGGAATTTATCTCTCTGTCTGCATCTCAGGGGGATCCAGTAACTCTTTAACCCCTGATTACGTTATCATGTATTTTGTGGGATCACAGAATCACTGATGTTGGAAAAGACTCCAAAACCATCGAGTGCAACCATTAACCCAGCACTGCCGCGTCCACCACTAAACCCCATCCCAGGGGCAAACTCCATCCCATTTTTAAAATCCAGATGATGGAATTCTGCTCAAATCCAACGGTTTTGATTCCATTTGTCTCCTCGAGGCGGCTGAGGTGGGATGTGGACATGGGGCAGCTACACTGACCTGCAGGATACAGCGTGTGAATCTCCGCTCATGAGAAAATGCAGCTGTGCAAAGCTGCATCCATGGGTGCAACTGCCCCAAATCATTCCTGG
The DNA here is from genome assembly GCA_013396995.1 of Dicaeum eximium. Lineage (NCBI taxonomy): Eukaryota > Metazoa > Chordata > Aves > Passeriformes > Dicaeidae > Dicaeum > Dicaeum eximium. The sequence continues at coordinate 879,835 of VWZP01006954.1, forward strand.
GATACACAAAGCTGTGCCACACCTTGGAAATGGTTTGCAGGGCTCCAGTCTGTCACAGTTCAGAGCAGATTTGTGTAATATCACACAGGCCCAGCGTATCCTGTGGCTGGGGAGGGACACGGTGATGGCCTGACCACAGAAAAGGTTTGGGATTCAGGAGACTGGAGTGTGACTCTCTGTTGATACCTTTAAATTAGCTATCATTGTAGTATCTGCTTTCTGTCAGGGTGCTGCAGGAAATCAGTGAGATGCATCTGGGAGGGGAGTGAATCAATTCCCTGCTCTGCCCGGGGGCTGACCCTTCCCTGTTGGCTGTTTCCCAGCTTGTCACCTCACTTATTTCCCTTTTTTTTCTATTGTTCCTTGGCACCATTGGCAGGGAATGTGTTCCCTGCTGGGACACCCGTCTAGAACTGCCATCTCCCCAAGGTGGCACCAGCCCGAGGTGGCTGAGCTGACTTTGGGATGAGACTCTCAGCATTTTCCCTCTGTACTCAGCACTGGTGAGGAGCACATTGAATCCTATCGCCACTTTGGAGTCCCTCACTCAAGAAAGGAAATTGAGGGGCTGGAGTGTGTCCAGGGCAGGGAACAGAGCTGGGAAGGGGCTGGAGCCCCAGGAGGGGCTGAGGGACCTGGGAAGGGGCTGGAGAATCCCTGAGGGAGCTGGGAAGGGGCTGAGCCTGGAGCAAAGGAGGCTCAGGGGGGACCTTGTGGCTCTGCACAGCTCCTGCCAGGAGGGGACAGCCGGGGGGGTCGGGCTCTGCTCCCAGGGAACAGGGACAGGAGCAGAGGGAACGGCCTCAGGCTGGGCTGGGGAGGAGCAGGGTGGACACCAGGAGCAATTTCTTCCTGGAGAGGACTGGAAGCACAGGAACACCTCTCTGGCTGCTCAGAGAGGTGGTGGAATCCCCATTCCTGGAGGTGTCCAAGGAATTCCTGGATGTGGCACTTGTGCTCTGGGCTGGGGACAAGGTGGGCATTGGGCATGGTTTGGACTCGATGGTCTTGGAGGTCTTTTCCAGCAAAATAATCAAATATTTTTGGGATAATAATTCAAAATAATCCTGGGATTGTGAGGAACCATGTGTGGTTCTTCTGGCACGTGGCCCCAAGAGGGGCAGCACTCCAGGACAACCCCAGTAACGCTCCCAGGGAGCTGTGGCAGAACTGCCAAAACACCTTCTGCTGGCACATTATTCCCCATCTGGGGTTTTTTTTTTCTTTTTTTTTTTGAAGTCTCAGAAAAACAGAGCATTACAAAAACGTCAAGCTGTGAGAAGAAAAGTCAAAAGCCAGAAAATTCCAAGTTAATGCTGACTCCTTAATTCACATCATTAACTCGGAGGCACGGCTGAAGTCTGGGCAGCAGCCTGAGCTCAGCTCTGGTGGGGTGTGGAACAGGCTGAGGATTTGCACACCCAAGGGAGCACAGATTCCTGTGTGGATACTGGAGGGAACTGGGACTGGCTGAGTGACAGGGCTGGATGCCACTGGAATGAGGAAAAAAAAAAGAGAGGGGCAATCAAGAGACAGAGTTTGAAAAATTAGGTGGGGGAAGGGAGGTGAGAGAAGAGATAAGCTCATCCCAGAGAAGAACAAGATTAAGGACACTGACAAATGAGGGAGCCAAGACATGAATTAAAAGGTGGGCAGGGATACTTAAACAGTAAAAATAGGGGATAACTGTGAAAAAGGCAAAACCAACAGGGAGTGAGAGGAGAGTGACTTGGATGGGATCTGGGGTGGATCTGGCACAAAGCTGGGGACTGCCATGAAAGGGGAAGGAGAACAATGATCCCTCAGAGAGGGACAAATGCAATTAGGGCTGGGAGAGACTGAAGAAGGAAAATCAAGAGGAGAAAAGGCTCAGGTTTGGTGGACAGAAGAGTCAGGGCGTTTTGGACTCTCTCCTCTGAGGGCAGAGCAGGACTGGAGCTCCCATTCTCTCTCTCCCCAAGGCTTGCTGCACTTTGATGCTGCTAGCTGAGCTCTGGCTTTCACTTCTGCTTATTATCTCAAAAAATTCAAATTACACACGAGAAATAGAGACCAAACCAGTCATTAAGGCTGCAAATGAAATATCCCAAAGTAAGGAAATTCGAAGAAAACTGAGGAGGGAAGGGTTTTGCAAACTCTGTGATACATGAATATATATATTGGTCTTCTGCTGAAGATCTTAGAGCACTTTGGCTCTTTGAAAATACACACAGCTGGATACTTACATTTAATTAAATAGTTTTTAAGATAATGACTAATGCAGTTTTGGCATAATTCACAAGTAAAAGCAATCAAACCCAAAATTCAAAACTGCTTTTATTCAAATATCCAGCATCAGTAAGAGCCTCTTCAGTTTTCGATGGAATGGGAGCCATAAAACTCCATCCCAGACTTTACAGTTGCAATAAGAACAGATTTATGGGCAATAACAAGTGTCTGTGTGCACCTTCTTGAGCCTCTCCTTTATTAGGCTAAAGCTGAGACGTCCCCAAAAACGTCTTTAATTAGCTCAAGCACCTAATTTAACAAAACAAGCAGTTTAGAACAAATATAAACCACTATTCTCCAGCCACCACCTACAGGAAGCAATGATTATTTGTGCAAGATTAATAAAGTCACAGGTGATTTTAGAACAACCTCATTAAGGCATGATTTAAACCTAAGAGCAAATGGGGGTTTTGCATCAGCACTGGATCAAGGAAAAGAAAATATTATGTTAATAAATACCCCTGTTTTTGTATAATTCCTCTATGTTGAGAGTGGGTATGAAGACACTTTGGAAAGGAAGTTGCTTTTCTTGTAAAGACATGCAATAAAAGCACTTGTGGGATTTTTTTTCCTTGAATAAACTAGAACTCCTTTTCTGTCCCATCATGTAATCCATGTATCAAGGAAGAGCAGTGCAATGATGAGGGAATAATTGAAGTTAGAAAGGCAGAGGGAAAGTCTGACTGGGGACAGTTTGCTGTCTCACATTTCAGATATTTTACATAAAGTGACTAAACAGCTGCATGGAGTGTAATTAACATTTTTTCCCCCTATAGTAGGACACAGCATTAAAAATACTGAGCACATTCAGCTACACCAAAATCAGAGAGAAACATGGAGCCCCAGCATTGTTTTCAACACTTATCCGAGCCCTTTTGCTGCAACCCAGCGTTGAATCTCTCAAAAACTCCTTTTGTCACAGGCAGGGGTTTTCCAGAGATGAATTCCCACCAGTGGACCAAACTGAGGATCCTAAATTCCAAACCCTTTTGCAGCCCCAGAGTCCCAGGATGGCTTGGGTTGGAAATGACCTGACAGACCATGGGCAGGGACACCTCCCACCAGAGCAGCCTGCTGAAATTTCTTTAACTTCTCAATAAACAATGCAAAAATTGGATTTGTGGCAAAAAGAAGGGAGTGGCATTGCGATTTTTGCAAAGTCACCAAGAGAATGTGGGTGGTGAATGTCTCCCTGATGAACATTCACACAGCAACAGTGAGAGGAACTGTTCTAGAACTCTTTTTCCCACCGTGGTTTCCTCTCATCCTCATTCATCGTTGAGCTGCTTCTCTTCTCTAAACTTCATTTAGAAATCCTGTGAAATGCTCCTGTGAATTGGTAACTTCAGACACTTTTTGCATGAATTTTAAAACTCCAAGCCTTGGTGAAGTATTTTACTACAGGTAAGGGTTTCTCTCCCAAATGTCTGCTACAACACCTGAATTCTTCGCTGTAGATTTTGTTACTGCAGCAGGGATTTTTATGAAGATTTGTCTGTGTTACCCAGCCTGGACAGCAGCAATTGGCTCCTCTGTACCTCAGGTCCATCCACCTCTTGAAGATACACTTTGTGCCAAATTTGCACCAAGAAAAAGCTTTTGCTTTCTTCCCTCATTTTTGTTTCTCCCAATAGCGAGATTAATAAAGCAATCTGCCAAGAGATAGTGCCTGTAATGGCCTCTTTTTCCTCAAATATTTATCTCCCAAACATTTTTAACATTTAAACATCGGCTATTTAATTGCTAATAAACCATTTGGAATTAATTGGGTTCAAGGAGTACAATAGGGATGGATTCTGTGCCTGGCTGTGCTGTCCATGGGTCCTGAATAGTTGTACTGGGATTGTATCCTCAGTATTGTCTCACCAACAGTTTATTCCAAACATTTTAATGGGAATAAAGAGGGGGAGATGAAGTTATGATCTCTTGGATAGATGTAATCATTTAACAGTGCCTTTGCTTCCCAGAGCCTGTGTTACTGGATTTAGCACAGAATGGTTTGGGTTGGAAGGGACATTAAAGACCATCTCATTCCAACCCCCAAAGGAGAGACAGGCCCTACCATCTTTTATGTTGTTTGATGTAAGTTCTGCTGGAGTTGCAGCAGTGTCTGTGCTTTTTCCTGCACATTTCTAAGGTATTTCTTAGGCAAGTTTTGCTTTTTAACTGCACATTGCAAAGTGCTCAGCTTGATCTTGATTAAACCTGTGTCTTGGGCTGTTAGAAATCTCTCTCTGACCCTGACAAATCCCAAACCTCCTCACTGACAGCCATCCTTCTTCACAGATCATTTTTCTGGCTCATTGCTCCAGCAGAATCCCTTCCCTGTTCGCAGCCCTGCTCTTCCCTGTTCCTTCCAACACAAACCATCCCAGAGAGGCTGATCCCAGCCCTGCTCCCATCCTGCCCAGCCCTGGCTGCTGCCAGGTCACCCCTCCCTACTTGGAATTGCATTGCATGCCAGGCTTAATGGACTGAAACAATTCCCCTCTCCGAGTGTAAAAGGAGACCTGATTTTCCTCTTCCGAGCCTCTCTCCGAGGTCACCTCTGCTGCCACTCCTGCAGAGAATAAAACACCAAACACTCAGTAATGGTGCAGGAACCGAAGTCCTGGGACAGCTCTTGTGATCCTCACAGTGACCTTGTACTTCCCCCAGCTCCTGTGAGACTCACCCACATTTTCCCAGCTTTTACTTCAGCCATAAATTCCCTGGCACTGCTCCTTTGCTGTCTCTGTTCAGTGCCTGCCCCGATGAGCTGGGAAGCCTGGCCAGTGCTGCAGGACAGATGGGACTGTGCCTCTCACTTTGGCAGCCACAGCCAAATAAATAGATCATTTCAGACAGGAGAAATTCGATGTTTTCCCTTTCACGTTTCCACGGGTTCATTCAGGGCTCACAGAGGTCAGAAAAAAAACCCCATGAATTGTTGAATGAATGGTACACATGAATTATTAATTATTAAAAGCAAGCCTTTATAATATCTATAAAACAGTTCACAGGATCCCAAGATTCCCCAGTGGGAAGGGACTTGAGAGGGTTCAGATTCAACCCCTGCACACTGGCTCAGGATTTTCCCCCAGCAGGCCTTGGAATCCCAAGGATGGGGATGGCAGAAGCTCCCAGGCAGCCCATCCCACAGCTCCTGAACTCTAACACAAATCTATATAATTTTATAAAAAAGGAAGAGCAGAAATGTGCTGTTTGCCCACTAGAACTTCGGAATTGCCTGGGTAATGGAATAGCATTGGGTCACAACCACACAATTACCTGTGCTGTTCAGTTCCCCCATTACCACTTAAACCCAGAAATGATAATTCTTTTTTCCAAATAAGATTATGAAAACACAGATGCTGCCACGAAGCCTCAGAGCAAGCCCAGGACTGCATTCTCCCCTCTGATCACAATTTCCTGCTGCTAAACTCTTTCTTTGGGTCTATTTAGGCAGAATCTCTTCAAAGCCATCCTAGGGGCAGCCTTGGCCTGAGTGGAGCAGATGTGAGGTACTGACCCCGTGTCATCTCTGCTTTTCCATGGAAATTGCTGAGGCTCCCAAGGTTTTGATTACTTCGTCCTCTGCAGCAACTGGATCTTGTATAAAAGAAATTTCCAGGCACAATAACCCACCTGACCTGAAACAAGGAGCAACAAGAAGCAATTTCATCGTGTCGTGTGTGGGGTTTCACATCTTCCCTTTGGCCATTTCCCAATCCAAGGCAGTAAATTAATTCCCAGACACAAACCTACAAAGGGCTCTCTTCACTTCTCCGTGTCTTGTTGCCTGATTTTCTAAGAAATTCATGACCTCGGTAAATAATTCAAGAGGGAAGAGAGAGCTGGGAGAGGACAGAAGTTTATCTGGCTGCAGAGGGGAGGGTGTTGTTTCTGAAAAGGTCACAATGAGGGCAGGTCTCTAGAAGAGCAAAACTTAAGCAGGTGATGAGGTTGATGGCTGTGGTTATGAGCTGGAATTTGGGAAAACACAGCAGTGATAAAGATGACACAAATGCAATTTCCATCTCTAAGCTGTAGGTGACTGCATTTGAATTTTTGTCTCACAATGAAGCGTGAAAATATCTGGTGGAGGAGTTAAAGACAGAAGGATCTGTGATTTCATCTTAAAATTCTGCTGCACTTAAAACAGAAAAAAATAAATGGCAGGCAAGGAAGGAATCCAAATTTCACAGGAGCTGGTCCACAGATTGTGTCCACTTGGATCAATATGGAAAAACACTTTTGTTCTGGAAGCCTGTCAGGTCATCTCACAGATATGTACATTGGTAATGAAGGTTTTCAGTGTACATTTTCTTTGGGATAAGGTTTGTGCCAGGATGTCACAGGCAAGGCTGATGGACCTTTCCAGAGGGGAATCTATCTTGGAGGGCTATGTGTAAGATATACATCATATATTATAACATATATATATATTATATATATAATTATAACATATATAATTATATAGTTATATAAATATACAAAGTATGAAAGAGAAATCTCAGTCATCCAAGTTCTGAACATTTCAGGTTAATTAAATACCTCAATTTAATTACATACCAACAAAATCAATTCCAGCCTTGGGAAAAGACAGATGCAATCTTCTGTCTGTGGGATGCAAACGGGGCTGGGGAACTAAAGAGGGATCAGCTCTGGGACACACTGGAACATCTCCCATGGCATCATGAGGGCACAAAGGCAAAGAAAAAATTCCTGATCGCTGTCTGAAGGCTCAGTTTCCCTCAGGAGCAGCCCAGGCTGCAGCAGTGTTGCCACAGCTCTGTAATGAAGTGCTTCTCCTGGCTGCTCTCGTTCAGCTGCTGCTGAGCTCGGCCTTCCAAAAGAAGCAATCACGGCCCGAGAGCTGGGTTTACTCAGCTGTGGCACTTCTGAGCTGATTTAAGCACTCTGTCAAAATGGAGTGAAATTAATTAGTTCACTGGAGAGCTTTGCCTTCTCCCAATTTAAGGAAAAAGGAATGCAAACGAGCAGTAATCGGATCCATATTTTTTCAGGCTAAGTGTTTGAATGACGTTGGAAGATGTTCTGTTTCTGCACAAACCCAGAGAAGGACCAACTCAGTCCTCTCCCCCTGGAATAAATTTCCTCCTCAGTGGCAGCTCCTGAGTTTTGGGTGTTTGGCTGAACCCCACAGACTCCATTTAACTCCTCAAACTGTTGGGAAGGCACTGGAAGGATTAAATAAAAGGCAATTGGAGCTGGATGGCTTCCACATCCAAGAGATGCTGAAGCAGACAATTGCCTTCTGCTTCTTACTGAGGCTTTTTGGGGTTTAAGTGCTCTTTGATAGCTTGGTACACAATTAGAGGTGGATTAGAGAAAGTGGTAAGAGGCTGTTTTTTGTCTAATCTGCTCTCAATTGTTAATATTAATTAAAGGAGTTCTTCCTATTTGTTATACAATAAACATGAGCCTCTTCAAAATGAGCATTTTAACTTCCCAGCTGCTTAGTGCTGCTTATTTTCAACTATTTATTTTCCTTTTTTTCTCTTTATTTTAATTTTTTTCCCAGCAGAAACCATGGCAGGAGCCTGGCACACATCACAATTAGGTGAGGATCATCTGATCCTCGACTTCATCGCATTCAGAACCGGCTGCAACACCTAAACCCTTGAGCTGTTTTTTCCTTAGTGCAGCTGTCAAACTCTCACACAAAGAAAGAACAGAAAAAATACAAATAATCAAGCAATTTCAGCCAGAACCTGGGAAGAAGGGAGATTCAGAGTTGCTGTTCAGCTGAATACCTGGGACAGTGGGAGGTGGCCCTGCCCATGGCAAGTGGTGGGGCTGGATGAGCTTGAAGGTCTCTTCCAACCCAAATCGGTCTGGGATTGTATCAAATCATTCAAGAAAGAAGAATTAAAACCTTTCTGCCCTCATTAGGAGCTCACCTGAAACAAGGTGCAATGATCAGGTACCAAATCAGAGAGATTATTCCTGTCAGTTGGATTAACTCTGGTAATATCATTAGTTAAAAAACAAAAACAAAAACAAAAACACTTAGTCTTCTAGAAAAATAACACAAGAAGTTGTGTCAGTAATCCATGAGCAGCAGCCTGCACACACAGGGACAAAGAGTTCTGAGGCCTTTCTGGGGGGGAAAATAAAGACAAAAAGGGAGAAACAGCAAGAAAAGGCAGCAAAGAGGCATCACCCAGGGCCACAGAAAAAATAAAGGGAAGAAAACCTTCCTGGTACTGAACACTGAATCAGGGGGTGAGGGGGCTCCTGCTCTGCCCAGGGAAATGGGAGTGGGAACATTCCCTGGAAACAAACTGGGGCTCATCAGAGGGTGACACAGCTCCATCAGCACTGCCTGCTCCTAATGGGAACAGCCTGCAGGACACCAAACATCGGAACAGGAGGATAACACACTTATCAGGCAGAGCCATGCCTTCAACTCACAGGGGGCTTTTTCTCTGATTGCTTCCCAACCACGTTTTTGATTTCTCATGCATCAGGTTGGGGAGGAGAAATGAATGCTGTAGCAGGTGAGAAAATAGCTGGGGTCATCAGATCCGTGAGAAGAGAAAGGGAAAATAAGCAATACATGCACCACAGGCAACATAATAAACAATAAATAGGCAATAAACCCATCAGAGGGTTAAATGGTAGAGCAGAGGTTGCAGAGTACAGTTTATAGTAGTATAATTTATATTTATAAAATTATATCTCTGTTATCAACTTCAACTACCTATATATATATAAATATAAATGTCTAGATAAATAAATCAACTATGTGAAGCGAGGAAAAGAGTTTTGGAGAAACATTTGCAAAGAGTTTGGATTTTAATTCCGAAACAGATAAAATAAGAAACACGGAACAAACCCAGGACGTTTATGTCCTCTAATCACTCCCAGGTCACCTGCCAAAATCCCGTTTTTCAGAGGAAAACCTCAAACCCGGCAAGTTCAGTGAGAGAACAGGAAGAAAATCTGGCACAGGCTCAGGCTGTGCTGGGTGCTGGGGCTGACAGATCCAGTCTGAGCCTTTCCGAGGTGGGCTGGATGCTCTTACACCCTCAGAGCTCCCAGTCCCTTTATCTCGGGCTGCATTTCAAGCTCCTTCTCCTGATAACAGCATCTCAAGGACTCGGACTCTTTAAGTTATCTGAAAGCGATAATCGCTGTCTCCGCGGGGAGTCTGTGATCCACTTCCCCTCCTTCTCTACCACTCTCCTCTTTGCTGATGCTTCTGCGTCCATCTCTGCAGCTTTATGGCAGCTCTGCCTCCAACCCCTTCTTCCCGTGCATGTTAATTTTTAAAGGCACCTATCTTTGTCCATCAGTTCACCTCCATCTGCGGCATCCCCTCATTTCACTCTAGGCTTGCCATAAAATCATCCACTAATGCCTGTTTGCTGTCCAAACACCTGCTGTGTGTTCCCAGCCCAGCCAAGCTGCATTCTGCTTTGCCTCTCTAATTCTGTTCCTCCCCTGCTTTGTGTGCTGACACTTTCTCCCTAATTATTTCATTTACCCAGATACCTTTTCCACTCGGGGCTCCCATCTTCACAAATCCCTGTCACGGATTCACCACTTCAAACTTCACTTCAAATGTGTTTAATAAGATCTCAAATCTTTGCCTGTTTCTGGGTGTAAATAGGGTGGCAGGATGTGCTACCCAATTTGTGTAGACAGAAGCCTTTTTAATCTAAGATCACTAACATGAGTCCAATTCTGCAATTGCAATTAAATGCTAAATTAAATGAGGACAATTTGTCAGTTTTGAAGGAAAATTTGAGGAATCAAATTATTCAGAATCACCTATGTTTATGCTTTGCTGTGTCAGGGTCTCCAGGTCTGGTACTGGAGACCTTTAGCACAGTTTTTCTGGTTCACATCTCTCTGCTCCCACAGCACAGCATGAAACTGTTCTGAACTGGTCAAAATGCAAAATCATCCCCAGTTCTCAAAGAAAATAAACCTGGTGAAACACACATTAAAAATGCTCATCCTCCTTTCCCCTCCCAGATTGTGGCTCCACATCTATGTCCTTTATGGCCCAGGGAAAGCTGAAACCATCCATGAATCCGTGGGTGCTGGAGCAGCATTTTCCCTGGAATGCAGGGATGCCCAGAGAAGCAGCAGCTGCCTGGGCTCCCCCTTCACCACCAGCCTCCTGTAGAGGCTTTGAGTAGTGATTTCCTCCTGAATAAGTAGGGATGAAGCTTGCAGCAGGTCCCAAACCCACTGCTTCCAGGTGTGGCAGGCACGGGAAGCTCAGCAGGAGCCAGGAGAACCTGCCCTCGCCGTGAGCCAGCGCTGCTGGAGCCTGCTCTGAAGGCTCTGGATAAATCTGTGCCTGGAATGTAAACTCCAAGCTCCAAGGGATGCATTGTCAGCCTTGATTTATCTGCAGGCCACTCCAAATTAATTAGGGCAAGGAGCTCTCCCTTCACCTTCCCGCTGGTGGCAGGGCAGAGGTGCCAGGCGTGGCAGCCACTCTCTGTCCATCCTGGCGTGGGGACAGGCAGGATGCCACCCCTCCTGCCAGCAGGGTCTGTGCTCCCCGCTCAGCTGTGACCCCGGGGGAAACTGCACCTCTCCCTGAAAACCCTGAATTGTGGCTCTTTTGTTCAAGCAGTTCCTCTCTCGATCGAGGTTTCCACCCAGCTCTCCCCACCTCTTGCTTGCAACCCAACAGGAGTAAGGGCAGCTGTGGCTCCTTCTGTCCTTCTTCCACTTCTTAACTGTCAGCTGGGCAGCCTAAAATCTTCTAAGCTCTTCCCCAGATAAAATCCTCTCTTGGGTCTCCAGAGCCATTTCTGAGCTCCCCTGGAAGGAGGTTGTGTGTGAGGGGCAGTGTTAGTGAGGCAAGATGTTTTCTTCAGAGGAAAGAAAGCCTAGAGCAATGTGGATTTATCCATTTCAACTTCCTTGGAAGAGTTCTTAGGGCCAGAGGATGGAGAAAGCCCAAGTTAGGACTTCAAACACTCTCAGATGCGTTGTCTTGATGTGCACCAGTGCAGCAGCCTTGGAGAAATCTCCTTTCTCCCTCCACCTCTCTCCACGGCTCCCATGTGTGCTCTCTCCATGGGATATGTGCCAGGAAACCCTAAGAAACTACAGACCAACCTTCCACAGGGAATGTGAAAGCTTTAATATCCTGCATGGCTAAAAGCAGAGGTGACAAAGCTCTAAACCAAAGTGGAAAAACCCCCAGTCCCACCACAGAGGGATCCTGTGTTTTGACAAGCTGCTATCCCAGCTCTCTAATTACATCTCTCCATCAAGTGCAAGCTTTTCTGGGAATCATTTTTCCTTTTCCCTTAGAATTATTTCTCATTGGTTAAACACAGTGAGGGCAGGAAAGAGAATTTTTTTTCAAAAGAGAAAAAGACACAGCTCAAGTTCACCTGAGCTCAGCCCTCACATGCCTGGTAACATGTCTGCACTCTGGCTTGTTCCTGAATGTCAAAATAAAGACTCTGAGTCTGAGCTTAATAATTTCCCTGGAGCACCATTGTCCTGCAGTTTGCCTTTCAGTCCTGCACTGCTGCCAAGGGAGAGGTGAGGGAAGTGAGCCACTTTATTTATTGAGTTGGTTGCTGTAACCATTTAAAGCGAGCTCAGCATCGCTGGCTGCTGCTTTGGGGTGGGCTCCTGGAACCAGGAGATTTTCCTTCAGATCTGCATAGGGGAATCTCTCTGCTTTTATTGCACAGCTTTGTCCCAGCTTCAAATCCATCTTCTGACCTGAGAGAGGATTACAGCACCTTTGATACCCCAATTAAAATGGATCAGGAGGGGGAAGGAGCGATTGATCCTTCAGCCCCCGTGCTGGTCTGCTCAAAGTGCTGACTTGTGCCCACGAGCACAAACACTGAATCACAGGGATCAATACCCAGAGCTGGAGAGCTGCAGCTGCTGCGGGCAGCACAGCAGCCTTGCGCTGGCAATTACAGAATCTGGGCTGGCTTTACAAGTGCCTCAACAAACGCCCTCTAACCCCCATCCTTCCTATCCAAAAAAACCATTAGCTGGCCTTTGAATTACCAAAGCGGCACATAAAAAGGGGGAAATGGCTCAATTGCCTGGGAAGTGCTTATAGCTCTGTGTTATAAACATTCTCCTTTTAAACTTACAGGTATTAGGAAAGTTGTTCTTAAATCTACAAAGCTTGGATGTGATGTGGAGAGAAGGTTTATAAATGAATAAATGATTCATCTTTTTTGCCTTCTGATGCTGCAGGCAGGCAATTAAGTGGGATTGAAGTTGATAGTTTAGGGGGGTTTGGAAGTTCTTAATATAAAAGATCACAACTACAAAATGCTTATGAATTATAGAAGAGGCCAAGGGACAGAATGCTATAGATTTTAATGGCACTTGAAAAAAGTGCCTAGAGGAGACAATCAAGTGGTTTTCTTAGCTGTGACCTTATTGAAAAGGATCTCAAGTCTAAAAGGGCAAAGGCAAGTGGGGGAGGATGTGTTACATTTTGGGTGTGTCGCCCTGTGGACAGTGACCACATCCTCAAACTTCCTTCATCTGCATTTTTCCCATTCCAAAACCCAAGGACTGGGCAATGATGTGGGGAATTGTGGTGTTTGCTGACTGTAAGACAAAACAGACAAAGTCTTTTTCTCATCCCCAGCTCAGCTTTGCAGGTCAATATTTACATCCCTCTGCAAGAGTCAACGCTAAATATTTGGTATGAGTATTCCATAGGTAAATATCAATACCAAATATTTGGTTCAAACATCTCAACATCCCAGATATTTGGGGAAAGCCCGATTCTACTGCCTGCAGCTCAGAACAGAGTTATTAAATGTTTAAAAAAATAACCTTTAATTTTTCATGTGAGATTTTGGGATGAAAGAAAACGAGCAAGTTGTCACTATACTTCCTGCTTGAAACTCCAAATTTTCAACCCACTCCAGCTTTTTCAGAGCTGAATTAAATTTTTAATCAGATATTTACCCGATAAGCTTTGTCAGCCCTTTCTCTCTGTGTAGGAATTTTATCTGTTGGCTTTAGAATACAAGGAAAACTGAATATGAGGTCAGGATCCATCGAATCACCGAGGGGGATCTCTTCATCTGATAACCCTGCTTTGTTCTTTCCATGGGTTTTTCATCCCTTTTTTCATCTTTCACATAACTTTCATTTATTTCCCAAAAATATTGCCATGAAGACTTCACCCCACAAAATGGAAGGTTTTAAGAGCTGGGTATTGAACTCTATAAATTCCACTATTTGCAGCTCGTTCTGTTGATTTTTCCCATGACAGGAGGTTATGTGGTTTTAATGGAATATTAGTAGTATGGCTGCATTAAATGCCATTTAAAACCTTTTTCAAAGTGGTATTGACTGCGTTAAATGAGACTATGGAGACATCCCCATGACAGGAAATAGGTGTGAATTTTGTATTTTCATCACAGAATTTTCAAACCGTTGAAGAAAACATTGATATATATTTTTAAAAATCCTACACAAAATTATCACATTGTTCTGAGTGGATATGCCTTTCTACACAAAAGAGCTAAAAATAGACTCGTTGATATATTAACAACAAGGAAAAATATTCCAAGTAATTATCAGCTCTCCCCACGTGTTGAAAGCCCATTTTGTCCCGTAGCTGTTTCAATCAATACACTATTTATTTTCAAATAACCATGCACTAAGAATCATTTGGACACAGAGCCCATAAATACACATTACCTCATTATCGACCCTCTCTGGCCACTGCTGCATTATTAACATTTCACTAGAAGAAGCAATCAAGCTGTAAACAGGAGGAATTTCTAGAGTTATTCTTCCCCCAAATATTTTTGTAGGCATGACCAAGCCTGGAATTTTGCCCCCAAGAATTACTTTTCTCTGTGATATTCTTTACAGAGAAGCAAATGCACTCAGTAGCCAGTGAAAAGGGAAGAAATACAATATTTGCAAAGAGGGAATGTACACAGGATGGTTAAACTCCATTTTCTATCCACGGATTATCACTTGCACATACATGAGCACTCCGAATTTCAGTTCCAAAACACCCTATTGTTTTAATCCTACAAATCCAATTTCTGCAGTTGCTCAGCAGGCTGGAAAAGGAACCAAGGAGCCAACCAAGTGCTGGGAGCAGGCTCCCTTTGCTCTGGGCAGGACAGCAGTGTGCAGTGCCATCTTTGTGCGGCTCACGCAGGGAAATTCTCCTCCCGGCTGCTGTGGGATGACTGATGGATTTCCCATAAAAGACTCGGGGGCAATAGCAAAGGCTGCCGTGGCAAATTGCCAGGAGCTGGAGGGCTGCACATCATTTGCATGTATTTACATAGCTTTTAAAGGCACGAAGGAGTGCACTGGTACTACTTGAATATTTCTTAATAGGTTTGTCAGCGCCGAGTGATCTCCAGAAATAAAAACGCGGCTCTGAGCGGCCTGGTCGCCCTCTGTGCCTCTGGGGCCATGTCCTGATCCCACTGATCTTGGCAGAGGGTGCTCAGCACCCCCAGGACCCCCAAGATTCAACTTTTGCTCCCAGCAGCTTCACCCCAGGGCTGCCATGGCCACCACAGGCCCGCTGAGATCCAAGCCCAGACCCCACCCTCAGGCTAAGCCAGGCCCAAACCAGCCCCACTGGTACCACAGGAAGAGAATTATTGGGGTACAGACACTGTGTTACTGCTGGGTTTGTCACATACAGCCCCTGCTTATGATCAGTAAGAATATAATGAGTTTATGGTCAGTTTAGGGGGGATTTTGGGCAGGAATTGTTCCCTGGCAGGGTGGGCAGGCCCTGGCACAGAGCAGCTGTGGCTGCCCCTGGATCCCTGGCAGTGCCCAAGGCCAGGCTGGACATTGGGGTTTAGAACCACCTGGGACAGTGGAACGTGTCCCAGGGTGTGTAATGAGATGAGTTTTAAGGTCCTTTCCAACCCAAACCAGCCTGTGGAATTCTGTGCTGTACCTGCATTCCTCCATCCGTGTGCTGGCACAGGGACGTGGCTCAGGAAGGATTAAGCCCATTTTGCATAAAACCAATCGCAACAAGTGAGGGGAGAAGGTGTGTAGGGGTGCAGAGTGGAAAATCACTGAGGGAAGGAAAAGAAGATTGAGAGGACAGGGGCAGGTCTGTGTGCCAGCTGCTCTGCAGAGGAAGAAAATGGGAGGGATGAGCTCAAACCTTTGGATTTCAGATTTGGACTGAGGCTGGGGATAATGCAGAAGCTTCCTGGCAGATTGGGCATCTGATGGCAGGAGCTGCAGTCAAGGTGATCTTCTGCTGTATTCACTTTATTTCTAAAACTTGCATTCATGCTCCTGCTGTCAATAAAAATCCCTGCCTGAATAGATAAGCTGGAGCCCTGTATCTCATTAAGCCTGAGAATTCAATCCTCTGCTTCAAGCTCTGTGCTCCTTTGCTACTTTATATCATTAAGAAATATTGCCCAAGCTGATCCCCTAAATCCTTGTATTAGCCAGCACAATTAAATCTAATATGGATGGAAAAATGGGAGCCAGTGGGACTTCTCCATGGTGTGAGCTCCAGTGCATCCCCGTGTTCATGATTGAAGAGTGCACAAGCAACAAGTCAGAAATGAGACACTTATAAGCCCTAAGTCATTCTATTTTAAATAGCTTAAGAAAATGCTGAGACTTTCTCAGGATGAATTGTGGAATACCTTGAAGTGAGACCATAAATCCTTATGCTGTCACTCTTTTTCTCCGAGGAGTTATTAAGTGAAGCATCCAAAATGAAAAGTCAGGCTGTCGAGCTCCTAAGGTTTTGTTTCTCTGTCAGACAGGAAACTTGGTGACTTCTGTGTTTTAAAACAATGGCCTAAACGTGCCAACCATTAGCAGTGGTACTTAATGAGATTCTCAGATAACCCTTTAACAGAATATGTAGTGATTAAGTCAATTTAAATGATTCATCTCCCCTGCAGCCCAGAGACTTGTACATAACAGCCATTTGCATAGCAATAAAAATCTCCATTTCTCCACACAGGACAGGTTTATAAGGATATTTCCAACCTTAATAATGTCTGCTCTCATTTGTCTGTTGGGAAGTTTTTTCACTCCTCTTTTTTTACCAGATGCTTCTCCTGCTAGGGGAAGATCTCAGGGCACAGCATCTCCTTGTGCAGTGCCACAAATGAGTCACTGAGGAGGAGCATTCCCAGCCTGGCTGTGATGAGGCTCGGGGGGAATTTTACTCCAGTGACATTCCTGGGATTGGTGAGTGGCCAGAGCATCCCCAGCAGCGCTGCACTTTCACACGGACACACACAGAGCAGCCCTAATGAGCCCGGCTGCCAGCCCAAATTAACCCAGGATTGCAGTTTGGTCCAAGGGAATTGCTAAACTTCCTCCAACTCCCAAAGGTGCAGGATCAGATCCTCCCAGATCTGAGATAAATCAAAGGGGAAGGCTCTGCCAAGCAAATCCCTGGCAAGCCTGAGTTTTCTGGAAGCTCCTGGAACAGCCTGGCCAAGGGAGGTGACACGGCAGGGTTGTGTAACACCTCCCTCGCTGCTCCCCCAGCCCCGGAATTTCAGCACTAATTGAAATTTCTTCTCCCCAGCTGACCCAGAGCCACCCGGATTAAACCAGATTTTGGAACGCTAATTACACGACATCATTTTCCCAATTATTCTTACAATTGGATTATGTACTGGGAGATGGGTGGTTGAAGCAGCCACTAATGAGCAAATCATGCATTAAAAAACTGGTTTGTTATGTTGGTGATTGAACAAAATAAGGTTGCAGGCGTGAAGTCGTGTCCAAATAAACGAAAGAAACCAAAGGGATTCCAAGACTAGCACCAAGCTGGAATTTAGGGAGCTTCAAAAGCCATGGCAAAGCCAGGGGATGGTGTTTTTTTCCTTTTTCTTCCATTGTCCATCGGTGGCTAAAGCTGTTTCTGGGTTATTGGGTCTTTCAGGGTATTTTCCTAAGAAATTATTGTTATCTAAGTGACTGAGTTGCTTATAATCCATTTTCAAAAGTTTCTGAGGAGCTTAAGAACAGAAATCTGATAATCAAAGAGACTCCACTACTGCATTTTTCTGTGCCTGCCCCACCTTTCTGATGTAATCAAGAGTGACACAGAAATTTAATTGCTCCAAGTAGTCTCTGTATTGCAGCAGCCAGAAATCTTTTGATTCCCTGCATAAATATCATAACTCTGGTTTCAGTCCCTTTGTACTTTTCTGGCTGAACAGTTTTGCTGTGATTCCAGGGCAGCTCAGGAGAATATTCCAATTGGGTTTCCAATCCCTGAATAAATCTGGAGTTCTGTCAGTCCACACCTGTCTGTCTGTCTGTCTATCCACCATCACACTGCCTCAAAACATTCATTGCTAATTTATCCCCAATATTCTTATAATTCACAGCCAATTTCAGTGCTGGTTTTTTTCCTCACGGATTTGAGACAACTATTGCTTAAAAAAACAACCAAAAAACCCAACAGAAATTAAGTCATATATGCAGTTTGAAAAAAAAAAAGTTTCCATAGTATTTGCTCCAAAGCTTCAGATTTAAATCTACAAATAGGAAATAATACTTCCTTCTCAATAATCCAGAATGTTTAAGTCAAAATGGCCTTAGCTGTAAATCTAAATTTTGAGAATCATTCCTAATAGAGAAACTCTGAGCTCCTTGAAATAACCCTTTTGTTTTCTCTTCAAAGGACGTAAATTAAATAAAAGTTTTCAAAAACTCAGGATATTTTTACTCCCTGGACTGATAAAGCCAGTGAGTTGTGCACCATTCTTTCCTCCTTCACAAGTATCCTTACCATTTTCAAGATCTTCTTGGCCACAATTAAAAAAAATAAAACTCGTATAATTACTGACATAATTATTTTCTGATGTAAAAAATCTGTTGTAAGTTTAACACTTACGTTACAAGTCTATTCTGATAGTAAAAAGAAGATATACAGCAAGAAAAGAATGAAATTACAATGCACTTTGTAGCAACAATCAATATCTTTAAGTCAGATTCCCATTTACATTTTTAAACGCTTTTCTCTGGTAAAGCTTAAGACAAGACTTCCATAGCAACAGAGACAAGGTCTGGCTCACACTGCAAGGAATCCTAACAAAAATGAAATAAGAAAAGAACAGAGGGTGATTATTTATTTTTAAGTTATTTGAATGAGCCACATTAACTCCAACAAAAAAAATCCGGTGTTTTTCTTCAGCCCAGCCATCAATCAAAATAAAATAACATATTCTGTTAATTGCTCTCTGTTTTTCTCACAGTTTCAGGGGAGTGCAGGGGTAGAGGGAAATTCTTGTTGGGTTTAGGGTTTTTTTAAACTGAGATAGAAATCCTGACCCTTTCTGAAACAGCAAAAGGGAAGTCAAAGAGTTTTGTGCCACCAACTTGTGTGGCCAAGGTTTGACCCAGGAGATGCATTTGTGTCCTCACCTCGTCTTGTGGGCTCTGGCACCCAGAGGGAGCGCCCAGGAATGACTCCAGAAAGCAGCAGCACTCCACCAGATTTCCTCCTGAATGTTTGAGGGAAATGACTTGGCACCAGTAGCAGAAAGGACAACAGTGGGCAAAGGCAGAGCCCTTTGCAGGTCAGTGGTTCCATCTTGGAGCTCGTGCTGCTGCAGCCAGGGCAGCCAGCACAGCTCCCAGGGCTCAATTCCCAACAGGATTTCCTCTGATCTGAGCACTTTTCTGGAGGTTCAGCAGCAGATCTGGGTGCTGGCAGTGAGTTTTTATCAACCTGGGCTACAAAAGTGTCCCTGTCTATGGCAGGGGGTGGGACAAGATGAACTTTAAGGTCTCTTCCAACCCAAACCATTCCATGACTGTGGTGACATTCCTTTGACTCTTGCGCCTGGCACTGCTGGTTGCCTTTGACAGTGACTTTTGGAGAAGAGCAAAGCTGTCCCAACAATGAAACACCTCTAATAAAAATTTTAGTGGCCTTTTTTCCTCATTGATAATTTCAGTTCCCATAGTTCCAGGTTAAATGAAACCTCTTTAGGGTTTTCAAGCTGCTGTAGGGGTGGGAGGAAGGTGCTCACCAGACCCTCAGTCAGGTCCCCACCACGTGTTTTCCCACAGGATTTACTTTTTCCTGTACTAGTGACTTGCATGGAGCTCAGTCCTAAGTCTTCCTCTGAAACAAATGAGATGAAGAAGGTGGCAGTGTTGGCTTCAGTACAACATTTTGCATCCACTTAAAGGACTGTCCCACTTCTGCTTTTTGTTTTCTCCTTGTTTCTGTCTAATATTCCTCTTTTCTGCTTCCTGTTTGTTTTTTAAATCATATCCTCAATAACTGCATATGCAAACCCTAGAAATGCTTTTTTCCCCCCTTTACATTTTACCTTCTAGGTAACACAGCATTGCTTTTCCTGCCTTTCTGGTAAAACTTAAAAAACAAAAACCCACTGTTTGAGGCAAGTCATTGTTTCTGAGAGCCTTAAAAAGGAACAAAACCAGAAAACCTATTGCTACCTGCAGTTCCTTCCCTGCAGGTAACCTCTCTGCCCCTAATCTGCTCCTTTCCTTTTCCATTGGAATCAGAGCTTGGCAAAGCCAGGCCCAGCAGAGCTGGAGGTGTGTGAGCAGGGGCCCTACAAAGGCAGAAACTCCCTGGCCAGCAGCAGGAAGGGGTTGTGGCTGTAACAAGGAGTTGTGTAACTCTCATCTGTTGTGTGTATTTTCCGTGGCCCTTGGAGGCTCCATGAGGGCACGGGGAGGGAGATGTCAGGCAGAGAGCAGGAGAGATTAGTTTAGAGTGGAATAAGGGCTGTCTGCAAAAACAACCTTTCCATCCCATCAGGGAAGTCACTGCCTGTCAGAGGAAATGCAGAATTGTTTGGGTTGGAAAGGATCATAAAGATCATCCACTTCCAACCTTCTGCCATGGCAGGGACACCTCCCACTGTCCCAGGCTGCTCCAGCCCCAGTGTCCAGCCTGGCCTTGGGCACTGCCAGGGATCCAGGGGCAGCCACAGCTGCTCTGGGCACCCTGTGCCAGGGCCTGCCCACCCTGCCAGGGAACAATTCCCAATTCCCAATATCCCATCCATCCCTGCCCTCTGGCAGTGGGAGCCATTCCCTGTGTCCTGTCCCTCCATCCCTTGTCCCCAGTCCCTCTCCAGCTCTCCTGGAGCCCCTTCAGGCCCTGGCAGGGCTCTGAGCTCTCCCTGGAGCTTCTCCTCTCCAGGTGAGCACCCCCAGCTCTCCCAGCCTGGCTCCAGAGGGGCTCCAGCCCTTGGAACTGCTCCCTGGCCTCCTCTGTCATTTGGACAAACCCTCAAATCTTCAGCAGTGTGAGGTGAGGGCTCCATGCAAGGAACACACTCTGGCTGTGGATCTTACACACCCTGTGCCTCTCATTTAGCTCTTATTTAACCTCACAGCAAAGTGTGACCAAACCTTGGAGAAACCATCCCGCAGAGATGACACCGGTGCCATCCCACCCCAAATCCCAACAGAGCTGGATGTGCCAACCATTTCTGCGGACACAGAATGGATATTACCTGCCCTATAACTCTCACTTGTGCCACGGTATTTCACTGATACCACTGAGCCGCTACAGTTATTTTTTAAAGTGGTTTGAAAGAAAAGATTGTCATAAATATTTAAAATTAATATTGTCCATGAAAATTTAATTGTGTGCTATGGTGGTTTTAATTTAATCTAGTCAGCAATCTTCAGATAGTCCCAAAAGGCAGCAAGAGCATCCCAAGTGACCAATTTTTTTTCTTGCATTTTCCTTTTTTGGAACTACTTTATCATTTAAAAATATTTTGTTTAGAAACCCAGATTTACCTTGTGCCTCATCACTGCCATTCCATTATGCTCTTTATGTGTAAACAGAGTGTACTTCAAAGAGCATATATCATTATTAATAGTTAATAACAGAAATGGAAAAAGAAGCTCCACAAGCTGGTCCTGTAGCTGGGAAGCAATTCCGTGCCCATTATGGGAAAGGCTTTCCTTCCTGTTAAATGTCCTTGATGGCTCTTGCAGGGACATAAAAACAACGCCCTATTATTGCACTTACTGGATATATAACCTTCAAATAATGAGCAACAGGAAACAACTCAAAGAAGCCTCCTGGAGGATTTTGCCCGTCTTGCCAAGGCCAGCAGTTTTCCTTGATTAAGGGTTAGAGGATCAGAGTCCCAGTAAGCAGTTAGGTGTGGAATTGAATCCATGACACATCCTTCTCCTCTCCCCTGAGCTAACTCTGCCACCAAATGAACCTGGGATATTGATGACTTCAAAGGAACTGCAAAAATGAAGCAACAAGCCACCATCAGCCAACATTCCTAAATACTCTGTGACAGAATTACCTTTAGAGGGGGAAGATTTTGAGTCTGTAGTATCTTACTACAAAGTGTAATGAAGCCTGCAGGGTCCTGCACCCACCACACCCAAAGCAGCAGCACAGGAGAGGTGAAATCCAATTTATTCCCATTTTTGTGAACAGTTCTTAGCTCAGCAGGAGATGCTGTGTGTAATTTATAATCCAGCCCCCATGAGTCACAGCACTTGTGTGGTTTCCATGAATCCCAGCAGCTCCTTGAGGCCCTGCTGGGAATGGATCTCCTGATGCTGGGCAGTCCCCAGACATTTGTATAAATGACATTTTTGAGGCTGAATTTCCCAGTGCATGCCCTCATTGCCATTCCATAGGTACAGCCAACGAGGAGCTGTCTGTTGTCCCGTTGGGAACTGAGCAGGAGTCCTTGATCAAAGGACAAATACCTTTATATTCAGTGATTCCCCAAATAATTCTCTTGAAAAGTTTTACCACCAGCAGATATTTTTGGTGGTGGGATATTTATTTAGCTGCCCATATTGCTCTCCTCTCATCAATGACAGGCTCATTTTCCTTCTACTTAATTAAGACTACCTTAAAAGAGACCCTTTTATAAACAAATTAGGGTTATCTGACTCAGAGTTTAAAACAGAGCAGTGTTCGATCAATACAATCGATTGAAGAGATCTAAACTCATCTCTGGGATACTCTGTTCCAGTCTTGGAAAGTTCTTAATGCCTCGCTGAAGCAGAGGGTGGAGTGTGTGGCAGCCTCTGGCCTCTTACAACAATAACTGGGCACTTTTAAACGAGGCAAATAGAACTGGAAAACCTTCCAATGGAGCCCTTCCCTTTAAATAATGCTTTATGGAAGGGAGGTGGGAAGCCTGGAATGCCTTTAGGAGGATCAGGGATCATGGAGAAGTTGATGCTGATGACAAGACAAACTCTTGTGTATTTTTAGCTTCAAATGGATGTGGTTTGGCATTAAAAGAAAAATCACAGAATAAAAAGAAAATCACAGAAAAAAAGGAAATCACAGAACCCTTCAACCATCCATCCATCCATCCATCCATCCATCCATCCATCCATCCACCCATCCATCCATCATCCATCCATCCATCCATCCATCCATCCATCCATCCACCCATCCATCCATCATCCATCCATCCATCCATCCATCCATCCATCCATCCATCCATCCATCCATCCATCCATCCCTACCTTAACACCAAGACTGAACTGGAAACACCTTTAATTTATTTTTCTTGTCTCAGCAGGAAATTCAGATCAAGCATGTGAAGATCCAATGGATAAGATACACTTTTAATCTATATTTCTTCCATGGAATGCAGCCTTGGAGCTGTGACTCTTATTTGGGATGCTTTAATATAAAAATTTACAGGCTCTTCCACACTACAAAAAACATAGATTGCAATATATCAATGAATTTAAAGAAATTTTAAATATCTCCTCCAGAAGAACTTCTCCAATTGATGCATTCTGAATATTTTATGTGTGTGTGTGTGGACTTCCTAACCAGGGAATCTGCATTCCTGCACACATCCCTTATATTCATTCCAAGATGCAGACAACACTGCACTGCTCAGACTTTAATAAAAAGGACCTAATTATGCAAACCTACGAGCAAAATCAGCCTGAAGAAGGAGCAGAAGAAAGCAGCAAAAACAAAGCACTGAAGAGTTACCAGACACACAGAAATTACATCTCTGTCTCACTAATTCAATACTGCCACCTAATTCCTGACAGTAACTAACAATTTCATGATAGCTGTCCACCAGCTCACCAGGAAATTCTCTTATTCTGGAGAAAAAAGCAGTCAGCTGCTCCTGGGTAGGCTTAGAAAAACACTCACCGTGTCTGTGCATCTCTAGTGTCTTGTTTCTCTTTTTTATTCAGTATAAAATGCTCTTTTTGCGAAGGAAAAATTTGAGTTTATGGATAGAATTCCTGCATTTCCCACATTTGGGAATAAAGGGCTGTGTTTCAGGCTGCACTGGGATTCATTTCTACGCCGTGCCAGTAATCATTTCAACATGATATTGATACCATACATTTTTTGATGGTTAATTTAGTTCAACTTTATCTGTGCCAAGATATCAAGCTGATAATTGATCTCCAGCTTTGTTCTGCAGCATTAATTAAGTTTTAGAAAAGCTTATAGATCAATTTATTTGAGTTAATGCAAATCTGCACCTAGAACCACATGACTCAGATATTTATCACTCTGCTGTTAGTCCCTTCTCATGCCTCAGCAATTCAGGTTTACATCTGGTTCAAGTTTCTCTAATCTAAAATAAACCAGCATGAAAAAGCATTTGATTTCTCATTTAGATTCTCGATAGCCTTTTATTGCAAAGATAACATTCCTTGTCTGATTTGAAATGGTGAAATTCTTGGGTCAAAAATAACGAATAAAAATGTTGGCACTCCCGAGTTTTTGCAACTAACCTAAATTTTATTGGTCTTTAAAAAATTTAAAGTAAATTTGGGTTATTTTCCATGTGAGATAACATGGCATTATTTAAGTTGTGCTACCAACGTGATTAATTTCTATGCCCTAAAAATATTGACTTCAAAGAAACGGAAAGGTTGATGTGAAAAGCTCCTCACTGTGAGGACCTGGCTTGACTTTGCTCCTGCACAGCCCCTCAAGTGTGGATGGAGATAAAACCAGCTCAGGCCAAATCACACCAGCTACAGCAGCACCAGGTTTGTTCATCTTTTCTTAAAATGCAAAGGGTGGCTGTTTTCAGGTGCACTTACCAGAGAATGGTTTGGGGTGGAAGGGAATTTAAAGTCCATCCAGTGCCATGGCAGGGACGCCTCCCACTGTCCCAGGTGCTCCAAGTCCTGTCCAACCTGGCCTTGGGCACTGCCAGGGATCCAGGGGCAGCCACAGCTGCTCTGGGAATTCCATCCCAGCCCCTGCCCACTCTCCCAGGGAACAATTCCCAATTCCCAATATCCCATCCATCCCTGCCCTCTGGCAGTGGGAGCCATTCCCTGTGTCCTGTCTCTCCATCCCTTGTCCCCAGTCCCTCTCCAGCTCTCCTGGAGCCCCTTCAGGCCCTGGCAGGGCTCTGAGCTCTCCTGGAGCTTCTCCTCTCCAGGCTGAACAATCCCAGCTCTCAGTGCCCTTAAAGCAGGATGTGGATCCTGCTCATGGATCTGTGCTTTACAGAGGCCTTTTGTTTCATTTCTGAGTTTAATCAAAGCTTCCATTTTCTTCAATCATGCCCAGGTGCTAAAGAGTTACAACTCCAAAACATCCCTCGATTTTCCCACAACCTTTATTTGCAGAGTCATGGTTTTTTCAATTTTGTTTCAGAGCATTTAAACACATTTAAAGCTGAGCTAGCCACAATGACCTTTCAGCACAGCATGCAGAAAACTCTGAATTGGGTAACTCTGTTTTTACTTACTGTTGCACATTTCCCAAGTACTCGAGTCAATACTTTGCAAATCTGCAATATGGGGATTAAAACATTTGCCCACCTCAAAATTTTTGCTGGAGGCCACTTGGATTTTCCTTAACCTGTATCTGTATGATTTCTGATGAAGCACGATAAAAAGGAGGAACCATTCCCTGTGTCCCGTCACTCCCTTGTAAAGAGTCTCTCTCCATCTTTTTTGCTCCTTTCAGGCACTGGAAGCCCACAATGAGGTCACCCCAAAGCTTCTCCTCTCCAGGCTGGACAATCCCAGCTCTCCCAGCCTTTCCTCACAGCAGAGCTGCTCCATGCCTCTGATCACCTTGGTGGTCTCCTCTTGCCTGGCTCCCACACCTCCATGTCCTCCCTGTGCTGGGATCCCAGAGCTGGAAGCAGAACTCAACAGAAAATCCTAATTCCAGGATGTACCAGTGCCTGAAAAGCACCACAGCTCCTTCTTTAGCTCTCAGCTGGTGGAGTGAGAAAACAGATACACCAGACATCACTTCAATCTCCATGAGTTAAGCTACAATTTGTATATCCTACCTGGAATTCAACTTGGATATTTATTTTCCCAAATTAGCCTCGCCACAGTAGTGGAGCAGATTCCCATTTCTATATTTGATGGGGGTTTTTAGTATGCAGCTTGAAAACTGGGAATAAGACATGTAAAAGAAAGAAAAAAACCACTCCAGCTTCCTCTGGCTGTAATACCTAAGGCAAAAGACCCTCTTTGAAGCAATAAAATGTTTCAGCACGGTGTAGATGGCAGGATGTGCTGAGGGAGGTGGTGCAAACATCCTCTGCTCCTCCTCAGCTGCTCCCAAAATGAGGGACAGACAGAAGGAAGAGCCTGAGCTGCTCCCTCTGAAAGAATCTTTTATAGCAAAAGAGAAATTATAATTTTTCTCCTTGGAAAGGAAAACTTGGTTCCCTGACCATGGCAGGGGGTTGGATGGTCTTTAAGGTCCCTTCCAACCCAGACCATTCTGGGATGGATCCTGTGATTCTTGGTTTCTAGTACAGAATACTCAGTGGTGCTTTTTGCATGAACGACTATAAAATGTTCTGTTCTTCAGCTTTTACTGACAATTTTCTCCCTCTGGAACAAAAGATTAATTTACATTTTCCTATTAATAGACATATTTTTACAGTGCCTGCACCACTGTAGAAAAGGGGCAGCACAGCATTATTTTTCTGTCTGCTTACTCAATTATTGTGGGAGAAATAAGCTCTTTTAGAGTTGTCTTCCAAAGTAGGTCAGGACAGAAT
The DNA here is from genome assembly GCA_013396995.1 of Dicaeum eximium. Lineage (NCBI taxonomy): Eukaryota > Metazoa > Chordata > Aves > Passeriformes > Dicaeidae > Dicaeum > Dicaeum eximium. The sequence continues at coordinate 906,081 of VWZP01006954.1, forward strand.
GAGAGAAGAAGTCTGTGAGTACCTTTCCAAAAATAAGTGATATCCCCTGATCTGAGGCAGGCTCTGGGTGTCTGAAAACCTCATTGGCTACAGCAGTGCATTTAGAGGACTGTTAATTAGGAAACATTAATTACCTTCCACTGCCTGCTCTGGGGCTGGAGGTGCTGCTGGCAGATGGGCAGTGCTGCAGCAGCACTCGTGATGGCAGAGGTGATTGAGCTCAGATATTCGTTCTGTTTTCCTCTTTTTGGGTTCTTTTGGACCATTTAGGGAAGATTCATCTCCTTCCTTAGCCAGGGCAGTCTGTTGATGAAGACACCAAGTGGGATGGTGAAGGATTTTAATAAGATATTGACTGAGGTTGGGTTTTTTGTGGGCTTGGTGATTTTTCTTTCCAACTTTGGAGTGTCACTGGGCTTTTTAAGATCTCTACAGATCTGAGCCTTGGTTTCTCTCTCCTTCAGTTCCCTGCCTGTAAGGAAGATTAATCCCATCTCCCCATCTCACGGGAGCATTGTGTAAATGAATCCATAAAAGATTGCCAGCTGTCCCTATATCATAATAACGGGAAAATTTGGGTACCTAAAACAAACACCCAAAAGCCTTCCTGGCCAGGGCACAGAAATACAAAGAATATTTTTCCACGCCAGCGGCCAGCACGAAATTTTGAGTGTGAGCAATTCTTTCCTTCAGAGACAAGCACCAAACACAGGCACTGAGCCGTGGATCCCACTGGAAATGTGGAGTTACCGAATGCTCCACCAAGGAGCTGATCTTGCTCCTGAATCCAGAATTTGGCATGGAAGGGATCAGGAAATGGATTAATTGTTTTTTACTCCGCTTCCCTCCAAGTCCATCTCTTTCCATTAATGAGAGTCTCCAAAGCATTTGGAACCAGGCAGACACCAGGAATTAACTCCCTGATAGTGAGGACTGCTGGCACTGGTGGGGTGTTGCCAAAGCACACCAGTGCTTTGTGCTCCTAAGAGTGAGTGGCTGCACTCTGGCCTTTGCTCTCCTGCTCTTGGGGTTATTATTTTATATTTTAATTTATTTTATTTTATTTTATTTTATTAATTTAATTTAATTTAATACTTTTTTTTATTTTTATTTTAGTTTCATTTATTTTATTATATTTTAATTTATTTTTTAATTTTTTTATTAATTTAATTTAATTTAATTTAATTTTTAATTTTAATTTTATTTTAGTTTTATTTTTATTTATTTTATTTTATTATTTTATTTTATTTTAAATTTTATTTTATTTTAAATTTTACTTTCTTTATTTTGCTTTATTTTCTTTTAATTTTTTGATTTACGATGAAACACTGCTCCAAGCCCCAGCAGTTGCACCTGAGCTTGCAGGTTTTTTGAGTAAACGCATCCCATGCACTCAAACTCTAGAGAATAATTAATAAGGTTTCATTTAT
>VWZP01006954.1:907554-919364 GCA_013396995.1 Dicaeum eximium
TTATTAAATATCTGCATACATATTGTGGGAAATAAATTTGTAGAGAATTTTTTAGAGTTTAATAGAAGGTTTATATAGTATGGATTAGTATATAAACTTTAAGATAAAAAATGTTAAGAATGTTATAAAATAAAATAGATATTGTTAAGAAAAAGTAGAGTCAAAAAAGTTTTAAAAGATAGTTTTAATAAAATAAAATTAAATTATAAAAAAAATATAATAATAAGACTTATGAGAAATAGTTTTAGATAATTAGTTTTAGAATATTTATAGTATAGTGTAGTAAAAAGTTAATAAGCCAAAAAACACTTATAGTGTTTTATAATTAAGAAATAGTTAGCTTCTAATTATAATAGCGTAAATTATAACATCTGTATTGTCTCACCCTTCATATAAGATTAAAAAACAGAATAAAAAAATTTTAAAACACCTCTCAGTTGCCCCATCTCTGAATCAAAAAGAAGCAAAATCCAACAACATGTAATTATCTTAACCCCGTGATTTTGGAGTCAATCCTTTTTGGTTGACCTGATGGTGATTTTAATGGAATTATTGCTCCTGACCTGCAAACAGAGGAAAACCAAGGAACTCCCTCTCGTCTGTTGGACAGCCCTGCAGACCCAAATATATCAGCTAAAATATTTACACCCCTGCAAACTTAAAATGAGAATTTTGTGTGTCCAACAATTCACAGGGGGATTTTTTGGGGGAGAATATCTGGTAATTTTTTTTTTTTTTGTGTTGGAGCAACGCAGAGTTCTTCAGGATCCTGGAATCCTGAGTGAGACCTGATGAGGCTGAAAAGCTCCTTGCTGGAATTGCTGCTGTGATGTCCACGTGAGGATTAAACCAATCACACCCTGGCACTGTGGCTTTTAACAGATTCCTCCACTATAAAGCAGAATTATCTGACTTGTTTGGAGGTTTGGCCAAGTTCTAGCTCATTCTGAGCACTTCTGTTCAATTATCAGCAAAAGCTCGACTTTTCAGTATTCCAAACACTTGTGGAAAAGCCATTTGGCCTCGTGCTCCCTCCCCAGCTCCTTTCCAGCTCCTCCTGGCTGGGATGAAACCAGGAATGAGAGGAGGTCTCAGCTTGGAGATGTTTTGTAGCAAACCCTTCCTCACCCTGTCACGAGAAATGATCCCTGAGCAGTGACACGTCCAGTCCCAGCCCTGCTGCTGCTTTATTGAGCAGGGACTTGTGCAATCCAGCCAGCTCCTGCTCTCCTCACATCCACCAGCCCTCACATGCTGGGAGAACAACCCAAAAAATGCTGCTTTTCCTTTTTTCCGTCCCTGAAAGGCCTTTTTTTCTAGCCTTGACTTCGAGTAAGAACAAGAAGGCTGCAAGAATAAATAGCCTTGACTTCGAGTAAGGAGAAGACTTGAAATAAACCTCCAGATTTCCTTTGGATTTGCTTCTTTCAAAAGAAAAATCTACAAATCCTCACCTTTAGAGTACAACATTCCTTTTTCTTTTTTTCATTTTGCTGCCAAGTAAGGGAAAAGGAACATTTTTGCACAATAAAAGGCATGCACATAATTTCAATCCCATTTATCAGCAAATGTTCTGTAGCAAGACGTGGCTTTATTGCTTTGCAGCCCTATCAGATGAGGTTTTAGCAAAAACTGACCTTGCACAGGTACTTGGGAAAAGCTTCCAACATCCTCCTCGTGGATTTGGTGTGTTGGGGATCGTCAGTGACTGAGTGCAGCCCCAAACTGAGGCGTTTAAGAGCTCTTTCTTTTCTTCAAATAGACTTGCTGGGTGTCTTGAACTGAGATAAGCACCCCAAATGATTTATCTGCGAAGAGTTTGGCCACTTAATGTGAATTTTTGTCATTTAAATTTCCAGTAATTCCTGTAGTTGGTGGATTAGGAGTGATTTCCTCCTGAACAGTGCAATAAACTCACGTCTTCTACCCCAATCACTTTATACCTTTATCAAAACCACTAGAAACCTTTAATTCCCTGACAGTGAGAAGAAAATTTATGACCAGGCTGAATTCTGAAGAAAGGTCGTTTGTACATCCCTGAGCAAGTCCCTCCCCAGTCGAGGCCCTGCCAGCTCTCAAAGAGACAGGGAAAGGTCTTGGAGCGCCTGTCATCTCTGGGAATAACAGCATCAATATGCACGGAGGTTAATGCCTCACAAAGGAGCAGGAATCTGCATATTACATTTATCAAAAGATGTGTAAATGAGCCGTATAGGAGTCTCCTACAATGCCCTGCATAATTTATTCCGTGTACAATAAAGAGCTGATCAGATTTCACGCATGTTTACTTTGGGAAAGATAACTGCCAGAGTGTCTGAACCAGCCCCGGAATACAAATACGGTTCAAAGTACTGTGTTTATCTACCTGACATTTTAATCTTGAAAACCTTCTTATTCCCATTGTTTTGACAAAGAGGTTCCCTTTTGTGAGAATAATCTCTGCCCAACACGGGAGGACTTGCTTTGTTGAAGACACACAATGTATCTGGGAGTTTATTAGATATGCACAAGTGAAACAAAAGGCCCAGAGTGGCACCATTTATATTTCTGATATGGTTTATTTTCTTTCCCGAACTTTGAAGGAGAGGAAAATTAAATCAACCTGAAGCTTTAGAAATAGAGAAATCCTGGTTTCATAACTCAGAGGCAAAGTGCAGAGCCTCGTGCTGCAATCTTGCTCCTTGAGCAAAGTCCTTGACAAGTCAAGTTGGGCCCTTGAACATCCATTTCCCTCTCCTAATTCTAACCAGCTCACATTTATCCTCTCACTGTGAGTATTAGCTGAGATAAATATGCAATTTAAACTTTTTAGAGTTTAATTTCACATTGCTTAGGCATCAGTTAGTGACCAGCTTCACCCATAATTAAATATTCTGATTTCTACAGCTGGATGTTTTTACTGCAATTCTGAATTTACCCTCGTCTTTACCTTAGACTTGCTGGCTGTTACGTCTTTGTTCTCCAGGGTCTGGCAGGTGCAGATGAACCTTTTCAGTTTTCTCTTTCAGTACTTCCCAAAGACTTGCTCCTCACCACGTTCACAGATCCCGTAGGAGAGGATGGAGCCGCTGAGTGCTGAGCTCACCTTCAGCATCCCCTGAAGACTCTTCCCTGCAGTGGCTGCAGCTGAGCTTCCCAAATCCTCCATGCTGGAGGGAATCCTGGATGTCAGGGAGCTCAGCAGAGGAACAGACCCGTCTTTGTTCTCGGTTCAGGTGCTGCAAGCTCTTTGAAACTCCCTCTTTAACCTCCCCGCCCAATTCCTTTCAATCCGTGGGATCAAGTTCTCGAGCCTGCTGGATCTAAAGCCCCGGAGAGAGATTTTGGCACGCAGAGCCTCATCCCCAGCAGGACACTGCCCTACCCAGTCCTGGGAGCATCGCCTGGCCCTTGTTGGTGGGGCTGCTCCATCATCCCACGGGGATCAGGTGTCTCCCACCACGGCGGTGCCAAAGGCTCGACCTCATTGCACACCGAGTTATTCCGAACTCAAGGATTTAATTGCAAAACAAGTAGCTGTGTTCCTCAGCCCTCCAATTCTGCTTCTAAATAATGCTTAAATGTCTTCTAAAAAGTCTGCAGAGCGCTGGAGTTTTGCAGAATTTTGCCAAAGCTTTTTTTCCTTGACACGATTGATAAGTGAACGTGCATATACATATTTAACGTAACACAACTGTTTTCACAATTTACATTATCATGGTATTTTGTCATCTTCAAGAGGCTGTGTCTGCCTGCTCTGTTGTGCCAAAGCAAACAGTGACAGTTTCAACAGGTCCAACATCTTCTCATTCTCCTGTTGCAAGTTTTACACCTTTCTTTCCCAGCAGCCACGGAAATTAGGGTATAAATAGCATTTCTTCATCAGTTCACAAATGCTCCCCATTAAATGTGCCCAGTTAATGCAGTCCCATGGCTTGGAAAATGCCAATCACTCCTGTCAACTAGATTTATGCTACAACATGAATACGTCAGTAACTCTTCATTTAAAAAAAAAAAAAAAAAAGCTTTTTTGGCAGAGAGGGAGACTTCACCAGGGGGAACAGAATGACCTGAACAAGCAACCAGAGAAACCACACAGAGATAATGCTGTCCCAGGAGACAAATTTGCTTCCCATATAAATTCAGATGGGCTGGACAGGTTTGCACCTCTCTCCTCCAGGCTGCTTCAGGAAATAACCTCGCTGGTTATTCCCCAACTCGGAGCAGAGAGGAGACTGAACGTGGATTATATACATTAAAAAAGAAACCCCTGTTGAAGCAGGAGCCCTGAAACACTTGCCTTTTATGTGGGAAAACTGCTACAGCAGTGTTTTATTCGGGAGCCCGACTGCCTCTGTGTGACTCACCCGAGGAGTTAAGTCAGCGAAAACATTTGTGACAATACAATGAACCAGCAGAACGGGTTTTGCCACAATGAATGGATTCAAAAAAATGGCCCTGTGCTTACCCACAGCAGCTCTGGCTTCACTCACAGCCTGCTGCAAGGTTTGGGGCAGCTGGAGGTCTTGGTCCAGGTAGATGTTGGGATATTCCAGGCAATTTTCCATGCTAAAGTTGGGAAAAACAGACAGATGAAAAATACAACTTAGCAGCAACAAGTCACATGAATGGAGAAATAGAAATGCATTAATTCTGTTCCATAATGTCTGTAAGCTGGTGGTGTTGGAAGTCTGGGATTTCAGTGCTGGCACCACTCTCAGGGCACAGGGGAGGCGAGAGGGTCACCGGGAGTGCAGCGGCTTTGGGGCTGGAGCTTTCGCCTACCCAACAAAATCTCTTCTTTCTGTCCAAAAATTTAATTCAGAAACGTAATTTTGGTAATGGCCCTGTTCTCAGGTCTGTCAGGAATGATGTGGCTTGTTCCTCAGCTGAAGCTGGCATCCTGATTTATTTCAGAAGTGTCCAGGGAAAACACAAAACCTTTTCCTGCCCCTTGGGAGCTGACCATGCTCCGACCCTGCTGCTTTTTACACACTGAATTTTCCAGCAGCTCCATGTGACCCCTTCCCCTCGGTGCTGATGGAAAGGCTTTCCCTGGGAGCTGTGAAATGCAGGATTTTGTTCTGTTCTAATTCTGTTCTGGATGGTGGGTGGAGTTTCCAGGTATTTTCTGGATCACCAGCAGTCAGGTGATGTGGGGCTTTATTTTTTACTCCTCAACACCTGCCCTGGACAAGGAAATATTTGGACTTTCAAACCCCTAACTCTCCCTATGAAAGGAGAACATACTGAATTACCTTTTAGTGTAAAATTAGCTCCAGTGCTCAGGGATTAACCTGGTCTTGTTCTCTTGCAATGCAGCAGAACTTGCAGTATTTAATATGCATTTAAGCATTTCAATAATTAATTATTTTTTAAAAGTAAAATAGCTACAGGTGCTCTATGCCAGAGATTTATGCCATTGAATTCTTAATCTATTTTAAGGATGATTTTTAAATCTATTTTATTAGAGTAACATTGACTGTCATGAAAGATTTTCCACTGCAGGAGATGCAGCATTTCTGTGCTTAAACCTCAGGATTACTGAGTTTAAGCTGAATTCATGAACAGATAATTTAGTTTCTTTTGAAATGCTGAAAATGTGTAATTTTTTTACTTCTAGGTACATTATAGGCATAGTCAGATACGTGGTTTTGTACAGTTTGAATGTTATTTTCAATTATTTAATTGCTGCATCGGCCAAAAGTATCATCAAGCCTCCCCAAACCAGCTGGGAAACAACAATTCCTTGTTTTCTCCCAGAATCATGACGTGGATCAGCACTTTTGGACACTGTGGGGTTCAAGGTGGGTGTTGAAAGCTGAGAAACAGAGAGAAGGGAGAGATCATAATTTCCAGGGGAGAGCATGAACTAATTCTTCCTTGGCTTGCTGAATTCTCCAGGACTGAAATCCTGATGCATTCCCTAAGGAACAGCAGTGGCTCCTTGTCATTACATGACTTGTGAACAGTTCCAGTGTTACCAGAAAATCACAGTCACTTCCTATTTTTTGGATATAATTATCATAAAATCACAGTCACTTCCTATTGTTCCTGCTCGTGTTTTCCCATTAAAGCACCAAAATCTTTTAAAACTTCTGATGCTTTTAGAATTTTGAACAGAAAATGGGGAGATTTTATCCTCTGGAGAGGATCAGCCCTAAATGCTCAAAGCACCCAGTGCTCTGAAACAAAGAGAGAAGAGTTTTGCTCTCACTGATCCCATGTCAAGCTTTGAGTGAACCCAGCAATTATTGGATTCAGGAGTTTTTCTTCCAACTTTTTGTCTGAAAACATTTTCCTTCTGCATCTCTCACAAGGATTTTCCTGGAAAGACTCTGTAAATCACTAAAATCCTTGGGGGAAAAAAACCCATAAAATCCTGTATAGAATCTCTGAAAAAGTTTTCTCTTCCCCAAACAATTCTGAGCATTCTCCAAATCCCAGAGTGATGAAATGGCTCTGTGTTTTTCCTCCTGGCACAAAGGCAGCTCTGTCACCCTGTGCAGATGGGGTGGCAGAGGGTGACAGTCCCTTTCCCAAAGTGGGGTTGGGATCACAGCTCCTCTTGTGCTGCCCGTGGTCCCCGAGGAAACAAAAATTCCCACCCAGCTGCCCTCGGGGGCTTTTGTTTGCTCTGAATGGAAATTGTGTCGTACTGGATTTGGGTTTGGATTTGGGAGGAGCCAAATTAAATGTAGGAGCTGCCCAGCCACAAAATATCCTTCTTGTTGTCCCATCAAAGCATCTCATTGAACCCAGCATGGCCACATGAAAGCAATTAAATGATTTATTTGCTATTAATGAGTTATCAACAATCCATAACCCCCCTATATTCTTTGTTATTTTAATAGAGTTTTTGGTTCAAAAAGGAGAAGGGACTCTTTACTACCACTCATGGATTTAATTTTGTGAACTTCTGGTCTGAGTGTATTTACAATGAGCACAAATGTACCAAAAATGTCAGGCAGCCTCAGGTGTACAAAGTGTTTCTTGCCAGGAATAAGACTTGGCACAGCATCCCACCATTCCCAGACCTCACTGCTCCTCCCCACAAGAGAGGAAGAGGCCACCATCCTCCTTTGGGCCCCACAGGGATGATTGTCAGGGCCCCCAAACATTCCCAGGGACACCTGAAATGGGATCCCTTTGGCTCTTTGGTGGAGAAAATCTCCTTGTGAAGAAAAACAAAGCATAAAACCCATCAGAATGATGTGTGCACACAATTGTGAAATCAGAGCACACAGGTGAGTTGAGAGCATTGTCCTGAGCTCCACTGTTATTTATACAGAAATAAAATCTAACATCAACCCTTGCATCACATTAAATTTTGTTTTCTTTTGGATAACAGATCATAAAAATATAGATTTATCAATATACAGCAAGATATGCCTCAGCAAAGCAGGTATGGATTTAGGCATTAGGATCAATGGTCAATCAAAAGGAAGATCAGGGTTTAAAGAGCATTAAAATGATCATTTTAATTAAAAAAGCAGGGGGAAAAGCAGATTAAAGCTCAGGAAAGTGGTGGAGCTCTGTTCCCTTTATAACTACAATTTGCTTGAGGAGAATGAGGGTGCCTTGAAGCACAAATGTAAAATCACTTATTTTGCTAAAGTCTAGGGTCAAAAATCAGAATTTTTTTCAGCTGTTACAAATTCCTAGTTTCATTGTCCAAAGGAGAATTTTTACATTGCTTTGAGGGAATTTTACAGCCAAGGGTGCAGGGTTATGGTAATGAAATCACAGAATCATGGAATGCTTTGGGTGGGAAAAGACCTTAAAGACCTAAAAAGACCTTAAAGTCTACCCAAGGCCACTTTCCACTATCCCAGGGTGCTCCAAGTCCCATCCTTGGACACTTCCAGGGATGCAGGGGCAGCCACAGCTATTATGAATCTCTGTAATTAACTTAAAATTCTTCTTCACACATCTTTGAACTCGATCCTTATACTCAAATATATTTATACTTTATAGTATGTACACACTTATATACAACTATAGCTATATAAACTTATATGTACATTTCCCTAAATATTCAATATTTAAGACCTGAATCAGAGGATCATAAGAACTGATGTGGTAAAAGGATGAGGACCAAACTTACCTCTTGATCTGCTGGGGATGAGTAAATTCAGAGTATTGTACCAAAGAGAGGAGAGCATTTTTACACATCTCCATCCTGTTCGTACCAGTTTCCTTAAGCATAATGCACTTTCTCAGAAATTGATTTTTTTTGGAAGTAGCTATGGTAAAAAAGAACCCATCTTCCTTTTCAGGAGTATTTCATTCCCGTAATTTTCTTTGAAAATATTCCTTCAAAACAAGCACTGAAAGCACCTGCCTGACGCTGAGGCTCCCAGCAGTGACTCTGGAGCCCACCCTTGTTTTATTGGCAGTGCACTCACTGATTTCAGCAGGGCTTTGGGTAGCTTGGAGTGTTTTTGACTGTGAACCCCCAAAATAAGAGGAGTGGAGTGATGTAACTCTGACCACGTGCCAGTTCTCACCTCACCTCAGGGCCTGGGCTCTCGTTATTCCCTCCTCGGCAGGCTCCACTTACTGAAGAAATAGTAATTCCTTTCCTGGACAGCCAATCCCAGGGTTTAACCTTTCTTAAGTGTCCCAAATGGGTTTGTTTCCAATCCAGTTATCCCATTTTTGTGTCATTAGAAGGAATCATTGTCATTTCATTCCTCAGCCCCCTCGTGAGGGTCCCTGTGCCCGAGCTGGTGCGAGGGAGCAGCGCCGGGGCTGTGACAGCAGCACTGAGGGATTCTGTGCTCAGGGGCTGCTGCTCATGTGCCACAGTGGCCATCAGTCCCCAGCCAGGCCTGCCATGGAAATCTCCTCTGTGCTGGAAACCTTTCCTTCATGCCCTGCACAGGATTCTAAAAGCTCATTAGGGAAATGAAGAATTACCGCGCGCTCGATTCCGCGCGGTTTGGGCCGGAGCTCTGCCCATCAGGGACAGCAGCAGTTCCTTGGGATCCAGGCACAGGGATGGAGCTGAGGGAGGAATAACTTCCCTGGATCAGCACCTTGCTCTAAGTGCCACGACAAAAACAGGGGAAGGCACCAGAGGTGCGAAGCTGAAACAACAGACCTGAAGTGATTCCGTGGAATTGGGCTGGGAGAATTGTTATGGGAATTATTATGGGAATACATTATGGGAAAATGTCTCCATAATGTGCACTGTAGGCTTTTTAAACCTATGTAAAAACCTGCTTTGGTTGTAAGGTCCATCTGATCACACACCTTTTTTTCCTTGGTGTGTCAGCCACTGTTTATTTTGCCTACAGCAATTTCTTAATACCCTCTAATGATAATTGAATTTGACCTTCATTTAGTGCTGAAACCAGACATATCTGCAATTCTCTTCTCCTCCTTTTAACATTTCTGGAGCTCTCATTCCTCTGTTGTGCCTCACCAAAGCACCCCCTACCCAAACACATGTTCTCATCCAGCTGCAAGGATGTATCTCTGAGAAAAGAGAAGAAATTGGAGTTATCTGTAGAAATTAAAGAGAGAAAATCAGTCTATCAGATAAGCTCACAAAAGCCAGCCATGCATTCAAAACCTTCATGGGTCGTTTAATAATTAACTGGATTCTGAAATGCTGGTTGATGCTTTTTAGCTCAAGAACTTGTGCTTTTAATAGGCACAGTCCAGTGTGTTTGTCTCAGCAGAGGAGAGCACGAGAACACAACCTGGAGTTTTTATCCTTCTCTGGGCAAAGAAAAATCATGGAATTATTAAGGTTGGAAGAGACCTCCATTGATCACTGCCCTGGGGAGCCTGTTCAGTGCCTGACCACCCTCTGGGGGAAGAACCTTTTCCTCGTAAGATTTATTTACAGATTTAGATATGTATTCATAGATATAAAAAAAAAATTAGTAACTGGATAAAAGATAACTGGTAAAAAGATAATTGAAATTCCTGCATGTTTTTTTCACTTTTTTTTTTTGTTAAACATGGATGTCCCTATTTGTTAAAAGAACCACAAACCATTAAATGTCCTCAAGGAGAAAGAACTCAGACAATATGTTAAGCTGGCTGATGAATTACACTTAAAACCCTTCTTTTAGATCATGAGCTATATTTATGATCTCTGTGTGCTTAATCTGTGGTCCGTGTCTGTATCCCTTCAAGAAAGGTTTCCTTTCACTGTAATTAGCACCACTGTGGAAGACAAAAACTGCTAATGAGAAGTCGCTGAGGAAAAGATTTTGGTTTGTAAAAACCCATTTCAGAGAGACCTTCCCTGGCTGTTCTTGGGGAGAGAGGGGCCCAACCCTTCACTCAGTGGGGCACAGGAAAGCACCAAGCATGGGGCTAGGTCCAAAACTGAAATATTCACTCCCAAATCACTCTTTTCTCATTCCTTCCTTGAAGGAATCAGTTCCCCAGTTTCCTATAGCAGAAGCTTTTAATTCTCATTTAATTCTGGGTGCCCATGGGGAGAAGATAATCTGCAAATTGCTCTTCCTGTGGACAGTCCAGAAATCCAACTGCACATCCTGGAAACTCCATTTCCCCACTGGAAACACAGGGATACAGCACAGGGAGACAGGATGAGGTGAGTTGTGCCACTGGAGCTCAGGTCCTCAGCTTGGCTTGGGAATGCAGTGGAATTTATCAGAGCAGTGGAGACTCTGCACCTCTGCGCCTGTCTGTGCCTGCATGGAGAGGTTTGGATGGGAAAAGATCTCAAACCCCACCCAGTGCCACCCTGGCATGGAAGGGACACCTCCCACTGTCCCAGGCTGCTCCAGCCCCAGTGTCCAGCCTGGCCTTGGGCACTGCCAGGGATCCAGGGGCAGCCACAGCTGCTCTGGGAATTCCATCCCCACCCTCACAGGGAACAATTCCTAATTCCCAATCTCCCATCTCTCCTTGCTTTTTGTCACTTTGAAGCCATTCCCTGTGTCCTGTCCCTCCATGCCTTGTCCTCAGTCCCTCTCCAGCTCTCCTGGAGCCCCTTCAGGCCCTGGCAGGGCTCTGAGCTCTCCTGGAGCTTCTCCTCTCCAGGTGAGCCCCCCCAGGTGTCCCAGCCTGGCTCCAGCCCTTGGAGCATCTCCATGGCCTCCTCTGGAATCTCTCCAGCAGCTCCAGGTCCTTCCCCTGCTGAGGACCCAGGGCTGGATTCAGAGCTCCAGCTGGGGTCTCACAAGAGCAGAGTAGAGGTGGGGAACCACCTCTCTAATCCTGATTAAATATATATGATATAAAGCTTTGTAGGTCAAATAATTTACAATTTTAAGCTTGTTCTTTGGATTTTGCAAAAGGGGAGAAAATTTACAATTCTAACCACCTAAGTCTACACTCCATGAAAACTTAATGGTTTAATTTTTCTCTTATATATCTTTTATAAACTCTCCTCTGAGAGGGGCTCCCTGCCACGTTTCAACAAGACCCTGTGCTGTTCCTCTGCTCCTCGACATGGACTGCACTGGGAAAAGGCTTGGAAATATCCCTGTGCCACAGGGAATTGTGCACCCTGTGCCAGGGCACAAGGAGTGACAGCAGGATGGGATTTGGAGGTGTCAGGCTCGATGGGAAATGATGGGATGAGTGTGTTTCCTCAGGAGAACTCGTCACAGCCAAGGGTGAGGAAGTGATGAACTGTGCTTTGAAAAAGTCTCACCCTCTCTCTTTTAAATGAATGTGAAAAGGAAAAAAAATCCCAAACCTCCCAGAGATCATTCCCTCCCCAGAAGCTGTTTACATGAGAAAAATGCATCAGGAATGAAATTCCAGGGGAACTTTTTATTCCTGTGGGGATTTTTCTTCTAGTTTAGAAAGCAGGAGGAACCTCATATATATATATA
>VWZP01006954.1:919419-973760 GCA_013396995.1 Dicaeum eximium
TGTTTATTATTTTTTTATATATATATATATATATATATATATGTATCTGTCTATAATGCAGAAGTTGTACAAATAGTGGCTGAAATGAGGAGGGGATGCCTCCAGAAGCCCCTAATTGAATCCCACACTCAATTGCACCCTCACTGGACCTCGGGCTCAGGGATTGGCTTGGCCTCTCCAGGCCTGGGAATTTCACAGCATCCCACACCCACAGGGACCAGCCCCAGAGCCTCTGCACAGTGGCAAAAACCCCCAAACCTTTCCCTTGCTCCTGTTTCCCATCTTTTCTCTGGAATGCTGCCCCTAATTCTCATGCTGAGCAGGAAACCCATCCCTGCTGTCCCAGTCAGGTTTTGTGCTCCAGCACAGAGTTTGGTGTTTCCAGATATTCTTAACATGTCAAATAGGAGGAAAAAGGGACATTACAGGAAGGCTGGAAAGCGACTTCAGATAAGGTATGGAGGGACAGGACAAGGGGAAATGGCTTCAAACTGAGAGAGGACAGGGCTGGATGGGATATTGGGAATTGGGAATTGTTCCCTGGCAGGGTGGGCAGGGCTGGGATGGAATTCCCAGAGCAGCTGTGGCTGCCCCTGGATCCCTGGCAGTGCCCAAGGCCAGGCTGGACACTGGGGCTGGGACACTCTGGGACAGTGGGAGGTGTCCCTGCCATGGCTGGGGTGGGAATGGATGGGATTTAAGCTCCTTTCCAACCCAAACCAGTCTGGGATTCCATGAAAAGCAGTTGCATGGTCCCTGAGAAATAATTTAATGGTTTTGGGGTTTTCTTCCATGTAATGGGTTTTGTCTGAAGCTCTGGAATACTCACTCTGAGGTGGAAAAAAATGAAAACAACCTGTAATTATTTAAATTAATAATATGGCGAGTGAGGAATATTCGGGATCTATCAAAAGTCCAGTTTGTTCCTATAGACAGTTCTGTATTTACTACCTCATACATGTGCTCATGTTTCACTCTAAAACTGTCCTTTGCTGGATTTTCCCAGGATTCTGTCACTTCCAGCAGTCACCTCTCAGTTCAGCAAACACGATTTGATTTTAGGCTATTTTTCGGGGTTGTAGTTTATGTACTTTAAATCTACTATTTATTAGATCTATTAGACTTTAATCTACTACCTAGTATTTATAGACAGTGCATATATACATATATATGTATATACACACACATAGACTGTCTATAAATATTAGTACACACTATTCATATAGTGAATAGTAAATAGTGAGTATATATATATATACATATATAGACACATGCACTCTATTCATCTCCTGGGAACTTCCCTGAGCATTCCAGGAGATCCCTTTACTCCATATGCTCAGGAAGAGAGCACAATATTGCACATCAGGCAAAAATACCATCAGAAGAAGTTTCTTTTAAAGCACAGCTCTCTAAAACTTCAGATTTGTAACTTTGTTCCACTTTTCCAAGTACTAAAACAAAAATAAAAAAAGAATATTTTAAGGTTCTATCACTCGACATCAGGGGAATAGAGAGGATACAGAGCAAAAGTTACGATTTTTTTTTCCTTTGGTGTCCCAGATAATTCACTTTCATATTGCTGACAATTTTTACAAGACTTTTCTTCCTTGTTTCTTGGGAATGGGCAAAGGCACATCACAGACCAAGGAAGGGCTCCATCATCATCTTCCCTCCTTCCAGCTCCTTCTTTGTTCCCTGCCTCATTGTGTAACAAACCCACTGCAAAATTACTCTGGGGCTTCAGGCTGCCTCTCTATTTTAACCATTAGGAGAAACTCATAGAGCCCAATATATCTCATTTTATGAGAAACACTCAAAGCTTTTTTTTTTTTTCTACCTCCACAATCATTTTATTTTCCTCAGCATCAATTGAAGGAGATAAGGCAGAATGAAATTGCAAAAGGACATAAAAATGATTTATTTTTTCTCTCTGTGAGGCCAATATTGAGAGGTCTGGGCTTGGGGGGCCATTCCCACTGGGTTTGGGGGATGTGATCCTCATCCCACTTTGCGCTGCTTTTGGCTGGGATGGAGGGAACAACGCTGAGATTTTGGAGCCAAGGGCTTTTCAGTGCCCCAAGCTCTGCCATCGAGGAGCTGCACAAGAATTCGGGAGGAGCATGACCAGGACAAGTGACCTGAAGGCACCAAAGGGACATTCCACACCTTACAATGCCCATTTTATAAACCAGGGAAACTGGGAGCCACTGGCCACTGCTGGGGGACAGGTGCTGAGCCACTGTTTGGGCATCACTGCTCTGCCTGGGCTTTATCCCCCCTCTCTCTCTCTTCTTTATTATTATTATTAAACCATGACACTCTGCAAAATATTTCTCGTTACTTTGAGCGAAATATCTAAAAGTTATTTTAACTTTTGTCCTTTAAAATGAATTTTTTAAAGCCTCCAACGTCAGTCAAGCACAGGAACAGTCCCAGTCCTTGCTCACACTTAATAAGAGCTGAAGCCTGATGGCTTGAGCATGTACATTAGAGATTCTCCAGCAATTTTATCACTCATTTATCTTTCATTCAGCAGAGTTTGGGCTGCCTGTTCCCCTCCCTGGAAATAGGAAGGAAAAACAGAGCCACCTTAATCATCAAGGTAAGGGGAAATGAATTTTTTATGAATTGCCCTCCATATTTTCTAAGAAGTAAATTATTTCTTACATTTCAAGCTAAAATAAAAGTTGGCTGAGGGAGGAGAGTTGGCAGAACTTTGGCATTTCCTCTGGAGTTCCTTTGCTGGATTTACATCTGCAGTCTTTGAGCACTGGCCCCATGGAATTCCCATGTTTTAAAGGGAATTCATGGATGCTTCCAGCCTTGCCAGCAACACAGCAACCAGGCATGAACAGCCCCCATCCAGCCAAGATTTCCAATATTAACCCACATCCCCACGCCTTGGACCAGTTTTAAACCATTCCTGGAGCAGATGGGGAAAAGGTTCCACTTCCAGGACGTTATTCCCTCAGGGATGCACAGCCAGCCTTTTTTTGGTTGAATACATCCAGTGGTTCCGAATTATTGTGGACAGGCCTTGTCCTCATGCTGGGAGGGTGCAGGATCTCCTGGACAAAGCCACGGGCCAGGTACTGGAGGAAGGAATCAGGGAGAAATCCATGATGGAAATCCCATGGCAGATGTCCCCGTGTTTAATATCAGATGCAATTAATTAATACACTGCAATTTCTACAGGTTTTTCCAGAAAAAAACCCAACAACTTCATCTTCTCACCCGTATGCAGAAGAGAGAAAATTTTGTTATTGTTAAAGGAAAGCAAGAAATCAACAGAAAGGAGCTGAAGGGACAATTATAGAGAAGTTCAGTAGATTCAATACCACAAGAGATTAATTTTATAGAGAGGAAAATAGAGATCTGATGTGTGATGTTGCTCATTGTTCCAGTGGTTCCTTGCTGCTGTTGGATTTTGCCACAAGAAATTCAATGTGGCTTTTGCAATTTATTTGTAATGCCTTCCCTTAGTTACAGATTTCAGGATTAAACCTAATTTTGCAAATATTATCTATAGATTTGATTTCACGAGGTGTTTCACTCTGAATTTGGGTTTAGATGGAGACAGTATGTAATAAATGTAGAACATAAAGCAGCAAAATCCTTTTGCAGTGTCACTGATCCTGGTATTTTATTGCACATGAGCTGGACTCCTGGAGGAGAGGAGGGATCCAAACTTTCTGGAAACCCAGTTCATCCCTTTGAAAGGGCTTTAAGAGGAAAACTGACTGCGAATTTTTCAAAAATGCTGATTGCATTTGATATAAAAAAGAGAAAAAAAAAACAAAAACAAAAACAGAAGTTTTTTTTTCCTCTCTTAATCCCTTCAAGTGAGGAGGAATCTTCACAATAAAAAAATAAAAAAAAGACACATTGCTCTCCACGTGATACTTGAAAACATCTGCCATCTCCTGGGGGCTCGAAGAGAAAGAGAAAGAGAAAAGAAGCTCATGAAATATAAAATTACGCTGGAATCCACACTGATGAGTGCGGATGGTTTGCAGGGGCTGCCGTGTCCCCTCGCCCCGCGCCGCTGCTCGGCTCCCCCGCCCTCAGAGGAGGAGCTGAGGGCAGCACAGCTCCCCATCCTTGCCTGGGGGAAATCAGCAGCCACGGAACACCAGGAGAAATCCTGGATTTGCTGCAGCAGGCAAGGAAGGAATTCCTCTCTAGAATGGGGTTTTCCAGACCTGTACTCTGCTCCTGTGAGACCCCAGCTGGAGCTCTGAATCCAGCCCTGGGTCCTCAGCAGGGGAAGGACCTGGAGCTGCTGGAGAGATTCCAGAGGAGGCCATGGAGATGCTCCAGGGCTGGAGCCAGGCCGGGAGAGCTGGGGGGGCTCACCTGGAGAGGAGAAGCTCCAGGGAGAGCTCAGAGCCTTGCCAGGGCCTGAAGGGGCTCCAGGAGAGCTGGAGAGGGACTGGGGACAAGGGATGGAGGGACAGGACACAGGGAGGAATTGTTCCCTGGGAGGGTGTAGGGCCCTGGCACAGGGTGCCCAGAGCAGCTGTGGCTGCCCCTGGATCCCTGGCAGTGCCCAAGGCCGGGCTGGACGGGGCCTGGAGCAGCCTGGGACAGTGGGAGGTGTCCCTGCCATGGCTTTAAGATGAGCNTTTGGTTGGATTGGATTGGGTTGGACTGGATCGGATCGGAGACCCTCCGGCACAGAGCCAAAACAGGAACATCCTTTCCAGTTTCCAATTCTTGTGCCAGCTCCATCCCTCACCAAATCCCCGTGTCCCACCAAGGAAGCTGCAGGTGCAGATGTGCTGTCCCACTTTCCCACTTGGGAGGCTGAATTGCTTCCCAGTCATCTGAAACCTCAGGGAAGTTCACTGTCTCTGGAGGTCCAACCAAACCCAAAGGAAAATTGAAATAATTTCTCCTCATTAAATCTTATTTTGCTGAACTAGCCACAGATGTGGAGCTGGGTGTCCTAAATAGCACATCTATCATCCTGCTTTTGCTTGGATAAAGTTTGCCCTTAGGGACTCCCAGGAAATCTGTCTGAAAATTACCAATCCTCTGCCATCTGAAAAGATGTTTGTGAGTTCCACATGAGAAAGAAGCTTCAGTTTCCTTCCTGTTTCGCTTCAGTTTAGCCAAGGATAAGAAAGGTGCTCTGAAAATATTCCGATTAGAGCTCCACTGAAGCTCTGTTCTTTCCCTTTTGGGCTAAATCCACTTCCACTCATAAAATCATGGAATTACTAAGTTTGGAAAAGACCTCTAAGATCACTGAGTCCAACCATGAGCTCAGCACTGCCAAGGCCACCACTGAACCATGTCCCCAAGTGCCACAATCTACATGGCTTTTAAATCCCTCCAGGAATCCATCATTTCCATGGGAAGCCCATTCCAGCCTCACAACCCTTTCTGTGAAGAAATTTTTCCTAATATCAGATTTATGGATGTCCATGTAGGAGCAGCAGTGTCTTTCCTTGTCTGTGTTGTGTTTTTTGTGCCTCACAGCTCAGCGTCCTCTGGGAGGAGTGGGCAGATCTGGGCTGTGGCAGAGCTCCTTCCAAGTTTAGTTTTGGATAAATATTCCCTCATATTTCACTGGAAAACTGATCTCTACCTGCCTTGCCTTAAATGACCAAAGGTTTTATTTGTAACACTTTACAAAGGGTATAATCTGAAATAGAATTGATAAGAACATATAAAAAACCAGGGCTGATCAAACTAAAAGGGAAAGAATTCCTGAATTTTTTCTGCCTTCCACTCCACCTTTTATTGATACCACAAAAAATAATTTCTATGTTTACGACGCAGGCCTAGGGAAGATTCCTGGTCCACAGGGATCTTTTCACCTGACAGATCTTTGCTCAGCAATGTCACAAAATAAGAGAAAAGCACCAGTTGTGCTGCTGAACAGCCCCAGACACCACCACCTGTGCTGGGTGGGAACCAGGAGAAGAAAAGATGGAGAATTACAAGTGCCAGGTGCAGGAAGAGGATTTTCAGGGAATAGCACAATTCGACCCTGCTGAAATTTGATAGATTTGTGACTTAATTCCAACTGACCAGGACAAGGATGCTCATACCAAAGGTCAGAGGGAGGCTGGGCCACGATACAGGAAAAATACAACCAACAGCCACAGTTTGGCTTGAAGGAAGGAAAAGATAAAATAAATTCTACCAGAGAAATCATCTCCTTAACATGCCCCAAAGCCACAACTAAAACAAGAGCAGAGAGCATAACACAACTAAAAATATGTTTATTATGACATTGTGACTGAACCCAGGCCTTGGGAAGCAAAGTCCTGAAGGACCAACCCTAAATTTCTTTCCATTTTTGAGTACTTAGTGATTGATGCACTCAGTGTTCAAAATGTAGTTTTAATTTATTCAAATGTCAGAGAAATCACAGAAAATCCAGCCACTGACCTAGATTTATCCATTCCCATGCCTGAAATTTGGCTTTTGCTGATAAAAGATAAAAAGCAATTTACTATTTCTTTAACTTGGCCATATATAATAATAACAGATGATTAATTATTTTTTAAAGCATTAAGTTTAAGCACCTTTTCATTCCCCCTGCAGGTCAGGAAGGCTGTCTGTTATGTTGGTGATAGGAAACAGAACAAGATACATAAAAACCTCCCTGGCAAAATCACCCTGGGGCTCTTTTCTTTCCAGCTGGAGTCGCTTTCTTTTCCTAAATTGAAAAAACAAAATTAACAGTTGTTTCCCGTTCGTTGACACATGATATTTGGGGATTTTTTAAGATTTATTTTTTATTTTAATTTATTGGAACAAGTTCCTGTGGATCTCTGCTGAAATATCAGCAAGGGTGAGCAGAGATCTTTAGGTTTTTGTAAAGGATAATAAGCCAATTGACATGGAATAACAGCATTACAGAACTGGCTCTATCGCTGCACTGGAGGCACAATATTGCCCACGGGAGCAGATAAAGCTCTGGAATTCTCTGGGAAGGTCCAGGGTCACCAGCTGGAGTTAGGACAGGCTTTGACACCCTTGGTTGGTACCCCCCAAACCATGGAACACAGGGACCACTTCAGGAAATAACCTGGGGACAACCTGAGGACAATCTGGGGACAATCCTTCCCAGTGCTGCTCCCGTGGCGCTTCCTGGGGAAGTCCCAGCAGTTTCTGCCTTCAGAAATGGGATCAGGGAACTTGGCCCCAGCAGGTAATCCCGAGGATCCCAACACTCCTTATCTGAAAAGGAGTGAATTCCTGACTGATGGGGAGGAATTCTCTCTGCGTACTGCCCACCCACCACGCTGGATTTCCATGGATCATTTCCATGTAGCTGTCCAAGGTGTTGGACGGGGCTTGGAGCAGCCTGGGATAGCAGAAGGTGTCCCTGACATGGCAGGGGTGGCTTTGAGGTTCCTCCCAACCCAAACCACTCTGTGCTTCTGTGAATCTGCAGGTAAGGAGTTGTTATTTTCCTTGGAGTTGCCGAGGGATGGAATAGGAGGAATCCCTCTTTAAAATGGAAAGGGAAGCGAGTCAGGCAAGCATGCAAAATAGGTTCTTAGAACATCTGTGCATCAAATATATTTATCCAAACTGCTACAGTCAATCTTTTCCAGCTGAGTGTTCAGCAGTTCAAATCTCTACAAAACCACAGTAACTGTTCCAGGAAACAAGAGAAATATTCTGCAGTCTAAAGGAAGAAAACTCCAAATCTTACAGGGAAAAACTCCCTCTCCAGGTGGCACAAACTCACCGATGGAAGAAGGACATGACCTGAAGTTCTTTCAACACTTCAATGAGTTAATTGGAACTCCAACATTTCTTACAACTCGTGACGATGTGATGTGCCTGTGTTTTTATATCCACACTCAGATCCCTGATAAATTTTGCTAATTATTGGCCTAAACGAGACTGACTGGCTTGGGGGATGGATGTGTTCAGTGTCACCAGAATAATGAAAAGCTGATAAGAATATCTGAGCTGCTCTGCCCAGCAACTCCAGCTAAATATAGAGGAGTGGGAAGGGGATGGAAGCCTGCAAGGGACCAGATCCCTGCTCAGCAGTTCCTGGAATTCCACAAACCCATCCAGGTCTCCTGGACCTTCCCGTGGCGTTGCAGCCATGCCAACCAACGTTAATTGACGCATCTCTAATTGCACCTAATTACTGACACTGAATTATTTAGTGTAGCAAGAGGGAGCATAAGCAGAAGTAATGGGATTAAATTAAGACAGGGAAAAGTTAGGTTGAATATAAGGGAAAATTCGCTGGCAATGAGATTCATTAGGATGGCTCCCCAGGGAAATGTTGGGCACTGCTTTGCTGCAGACACAGAAAATTAAGTTAAACCCATATTCAGGAAAATTACCTCGATAATTTGGTACGTCTTTTCCACTTTTAAATTATTGAACCCTTCAGCAACTCAAGTGCTGCACAAGTTTTTGCAGGCAGCTCAGGTGCCAGCCCATCCTAAGAGCTGATGTCTCTGAGGAGATGATCGCCCTCAAAGCGCTTCCAGGAAAGCAGACCCTGTACTTATTCAAAGCAAGTTGTACTTAAACTTTACTGCAAAGCCAGCAATGCTTAACCCGTGCTTAAGTAGTGCTTAAACGCTCCCCAGGGTGGCAGTGAGGAGGCAGACAGTTATTTTCCCACTCTGAGATTATAATTATCTCCGGCTCTCCCCAGTGAAATGAGCGATGGCAGGACATGGGGAGATAGGAGAACCCTTTCAGAGGAGGCATCCTCAGCACCTGCTCTTTCATCTCCTTTTATCATTTGACCCAGGAGAAGTTAACTGGAACAAGCTCCAGAAGGAGCTGTGAGCACAGTGAGACATGTGCAGAGCCAGCTTTTATCGTGACATGATTAATGATGTTTGAGAAAGCTGAGAGTGGCAGGGGAGAGAAGGAATCCAAACCAGGGAGTGAAGACTCATCCCTGCTGCTTACACTGTGTAATGCCACCTCAAGGCAGGCAGGGAGCTGTGAACTTTTACAGGTTTATTCTCTATAAATCCTAAATATGATTCCTTTGGAATCGCCTGGAAACTTCAATGTGATGACAGGACTCAGGAGACAGAAAAAACCCAACTGTGTGGCCACTGGTGCTTGCTGGGTCTATTTATCTACATCTCTTTAACAGCTGATGGGGTTTATTTGAGCCTTTCTGGTGTTTAAATTGTAACCAGAAGCCTCAGCAGAAATTGGGAGGGATTTTGGGGGGAGCTCAGCCAGCCCTCGCTGCCAGCAGGATCTCAGCCTCCTCCCAAGCTGGTCCTGGGCTGGAGATGAGACCAGGCCCACTCCAGGAATTACCAACATCCCAAAAGAGCCTCCACAGCCCACACCAAGCTGCTTCCAGAGTTCATGGAATTAAACTGTAAGATCCTGCACAGCTGAAAATAAAGGGAAATTGCCCCTAGTTGGAATAAAACAGGAAAGAACACACACTCGAAGCCAAACAGAACAAACCTCCCTGGGTTTGTGCTCTGCAGTGCTGGGAGAAGCTCAGACAAAAATAAGGAGTGTATTTCCAGGTCTTTAGCACTCACACAGACACTGCTGCAGAATAAATACCCATTATTCCCTGTTAATCTAAAGGTAAGGGGTGCCAGCAAACAAAAGCAATCCTAAACCCTTTAGCATTATTCTGCATCTCATAATCTTTACAAAAATGGAAAGAAAACGTATCAATTGCATGAGTTACCATTTCCTCCTCCTGAGTCGCTGACTTCTGCCTCTCTGGAAGCTGACTTGCATCAAGGTGAGTCTGTTTTACAGAGATATTCTGAATACCTCTTCATTTACAAAGACAGCCGAGATTTTTCAAGGTCCAGACTGCGCTCCCAGACTTCAGCTGCTCCAACCCTTTGCTGTCTTTTCTCAGAACTGCTCCTGATCAATTAGAAAGCTAATTTAAAGAGCCTTTTTTAAACCTTTATTGATGAACTTGAGCACATCTCTGTAATTTATAGCAGCACACTCTCCCAATTAATCCCCAGTAACTCATTTTTCAGCCCCCACCACCAACGTTGCAAAGTTCAGTGATCTATGACTGTTTCCAGAAGTTATTATTCATTTTACCTCCTCCAGCACTGAGGGCCACACTACCCCTTAACCAGTAACACCATGTCCTGTGATTTAATTGCAGTTACGTGGGGTCGGATGCTCTTCCAGAGATCTGCTCTCACCACTGAATGACTCTGCCTTTCATCTCCTCTGAACATGGAGTTCTGAACTTCCATCCTCAAATTCCCCATGGGCTGCAGCAGTAAAGATGAGTGGAACATAAAAAACTTCAAAGACAGCTACTTCAAACTCTTGCAGACTTCCATCTCTCCCTTCCACACTCGTTTTCTCTCACTCTTTCAGTGTAACTCTTGGTTAATGTTTTAATTTCCAACTCAATTTTTTTTCCCCCCACTTGTAGAGGAAACGAAGAGTCTTCTGACTCTGTAGTAGGTTCCTCTGTGGACCCGTGGGCAAAATCCAAGGAAAAAATAGGTTATTAACCACATAGAGCCACTAATGTTTCCTGACAGCTCTAGGAGGCACTTTCCAAATGTCACTGGGTTCTTTAATCCACAGCCCCAGCACTCATCAGAACGTATGGGAATGATGAAATTCAACTAAACTCAGCTTCCTGCAGCTTTTATTTCTGTTTTTGTCTCCCATTGTGCTCTGGAGGCTGACAAAAGGTGAGCAATGATCTCTTGTGGTTTCCATCGCTGAGCAGGTGCCCTTCGGTGACACAGAAATCATCAGGGAGATTCCTGTTGGATTCAAACTGCCAGAGGGCAGGGGTGGATGGGATATTGGGAAGGAATTCCTCCCTGGGAGGGTGGTGAGGAGCTGGGATGGAATTCCCAGAGCAGCTGTGGCTGCCCCTGGATCCCTGGCAGTGCCCAAGGCCAGGCTGGACACTGGGGCTGGGACACCCTGGGACAGTGGAAGTGTCCCTGCCATGGCTGGGGTGGCACTGGGTGGGATTTGGGGTCCCTTCCAACCCAAACCATTCCACGATTCTGTGAAATTATGGTTGTGGGGATACTGAGAGCTTTTTCCATGGGCTGCTCCATGGATCTCTAGGAAATCTCAGGAGGAGATTCCCACTGGCACCAGTGACACCAGACCCCACAGTTGCTCCTCAGCTCCACTAAAACCTATTTAAACAGAGCCAATAAATTACATCTCTCCTGGTAACCTCTAAAAGAAACTCTGAGTTCAGGTTTAAATTAACTCCATAATTAGAGTGACAATTAAAGAGTGCAAATCCTTATTTATTTGCCCAGCTGTTGCCAGCAGTGCTCAAGCATTCAGAGTTACAGGTATCTTCTAACTTTATCTGGGTTTGTTTGTGCAACATTCTGACTAAACAGTAACAAAGCTGGCAGAGTGTGACATCATCCTGTGTCATACCTGCAGTGTGTGGGAGGGAAATGAGGGAAATCAGAGAATCCAGAGCACACAGACTCCCCTGATGATGAGGGGATTTGTTCCTTCCATAACTCAGAACGTCACAAAAGAGCAATGTAACACCATGCAGTTATTCTCAATAAATGTTTACAGCTCATTTAAAGATCCTGTTCCAAAATACAGATAATTACACCTTGAAAGGAGGCAGCCAGGATTTGACAGAGTTAATTTCCCACAGCTGGTTACTCAAATTGACTTTTACTTCGTACACAATCACTGTCCCCTCCTTCCCATTTTCTTTCTCTCCTTCCTGCTGGAAATCAGGGAATGTACTGGGATCCTAATGGAGCCTTCCAAAGAACTGATGCAAATTTTCCACCCTTCACTATGTTAAACCCTCTAAGGGGTGCACTGGGGGGTTGTGTGGTGTGTGACACCCCTGGTGACCTTTAGGGACAACCACCACATTCCCAGTGGCCCCACAGCCTGGTGGCATCAGAAGAAGCCCTGATGCTCCCATTCCAGACCTGCCACATGTAGGGTTTTTTTTTTTCAGGATCAGAAGAAAATTCTGGACTGTGCTGGCCTTGTGCATGATGTGGGTGCTGAGGTGGAATCCAAGGAATGTCTCTCTCATTTGGAGCTCGAAATGGAGCCACCTGTTATTAGCCCACGATAATTGCACCAGCAGAAACGAAGGGTGAGAAAAGATAAAAAAGAGCTCTGCACAAAGTTACAGTTTTCAAATAAAAGAATGTGCTTAAGCACCATTTTCCTGCACACCAGTAAGTCTCTGCTTTGAAGGATCTGTTTAATTACCTCCTTTGTTTAAACCCTTGAGGGTGCCAATTCAAGAGCATTTTAGGGGAGAGCACTTCCAGAAAAATCAAAAACTTCTGGCAAAAAGTCAATTCCACTTGTACTTTTGAATATATGACTATCAAAAGTGTAGTCACTGGGTTTTGGTTCCCATCAAAACACCCATCCTGAAGGGAAATGGGGTGGGGTGAAACATCACCTCCAGGAGCATTATTGGGATTTCAGCTCTGTAAAGAGCACGGGGCAGGGCAGGAATCCTGTCAGCAATTAAGGAATAATGAATCTACCAGAATAATGGATATTGATTAGGGACATTTCTCTCTGATAAAATGAGGAGAGTCAGCAAAAGGCAGAGATGTTCAACCTCATTGTAGTATGAGCTGAAACAAAGTCAAAGCAGTCACCTGGGTAAGTGAGCCTGGGACAAAAAGGAGCAGCAGCCACGACATCCACGGGCACTCAGAGGAGCTCCAGGGCAGAGGGAAGCTCTGTTGAAGCTGAATTTTGTCATGGCAAAGGTGCCTGGATCAGGCTCACAGACTCATGAGGCCTTCCCTCCATCCCCACCAGCCTGAAGCCTCCTCTCGCCACAAAATGGGGGCATTGTGCTCTTGTCCTTGAGCACTTGGAGTTTTTTTTAAAGAAAACAACCTGGAAATGAAGGTTGGGATGTGCAGGGCAGTTTTGCTGTGGAGATTGTGGAAGAATGAGCTGAGTCCCAGAGAGTTACAGGGGTCACTGCAATGGGAGTGACCATTTCCCTGGCAGAAAAGGAGAACTGCCCGATGGAATGGGAACTTCTGCTCCTGCTCAGAGGCAGAGTGAGGGCACAGTGACCTGACCTGCCCTGCCCAGGTGTGCTGGGGAAAGAAGGGATCTCCAACCTGGAGCAGGGAAGAAGAAGGGGAACGCTGTGGTTGTGCTCCCTAGGAGCCTTGTGTCACCTTGGGCTCTATCCTTTGCCCCAAATTCTATTCAACCATCTAAGATCTAATCCTAAAATTACTATTCCTGAGTACAGGGTGCAATATTCCTTGCAATGTTTTCTTTGACTGGTTTTTTTTTGCTGTGGGGTGGGGAGGCCCTGGCACAGGTGCCCAGAGCAGCTGTGGCTGCCCCTGGATCCCTGGCAGTGCCCAAGGCCAGGCTGGACACTGGGGCTGGAGCAGCCTGGGACAGTGGGAGGTGTCCCTGCCATGGTAGAGGTAGAATGGGATGAGCTTCAAGGTCCCTTCCAACCCAAACTATTCCATAATTCCATAATTCTATGAAAATCCCAAATAAAATATTCTGGAGATTGTTACTCGTATTTTTCCTGTTCTAATCCGACTTATCAAATACATATAATATCACTTTTTATTACCCAAAAATATTTTCCACACTAGCAAATTGTCTTATTTTACACCTAGAAAGATATAAAGGCTGTAACTTTGAAAGGATATTAACCTTGTAGAAAAGAAAAACCATTATTACAGTGCACCGTGCCATAGTAGAAGAATTTCTTGCATGTTTAATAATAATAGTAATAATAATAATAATAATAATAATAATAATAATAATAATAATAATAATAATAATAATAATAATAATAATAATAATAATAATAATAATACATGTTGAGTTGCATGCAGTGCTGCAACACTGTAATAATTTTTTTAAATAATTATATATTTTAATTCTCTATTTTTAATTGTTCTGTGGTCCCAAGTAGAGTAATCAAAACACAGAGAAGCTTTTGAAAGAGAAAGCCCTGGGAGGGTGAACCTGGAGAGGGGGAATGTCTGTCCTGGGTGATTCCCATCAATAAACCAGCTCACTTCATTTGTTCCTTGCAATTCCTCCAAATTCTCCTGAATTGAAGCCTCCAGGGGACAGAGAGCTCCTCTCTCCTCCTTGGCACAAGGCTCTGCCATCTCCTTTTCAGTGAAATCTCACCAGAGAAACAACTGGAGCAATTTCAGCACAGAAACCCCCTGGGAAGGTGCCCATGACACTCCACTTTCTCAGCTGACGACAAAAAGCTTTTTATTTTCAAATAAAATCAGAGATGTTGGTGCTTGTCATTAACCACGTCTCCAGACCTTGCAATTCCTTCCCTGCCACAGGAAAGGAATGTGCAGGAAACTCCAATTTATTCCCAAAAGGTTCCCTTTGTACGTGGGCAGGAACAATCTGCCACTTCAGGATGAATACTTCTGGTATCTTTGAAGTTCCAGCTAATTCTCTACAGATTCTTTCTGAGGCGTTTTTGGGATGTTCTTGCTCGTGGTGAGAGCCCCCATGGGACAAAGAGACATTATGAGAAATACTGAAAGGCACAGAAAAAAAAAATATAATACTTTTAAGATTAAGTAAGTCGAACAAGGAAAAGAATGAGCCTTTATCCTTGGAAAGAATCAAGATGCTTTTTCCAACATTTAATCCCCTGTAATTCCTTGAAAAAGATATCAAGGCTAAAACAAGGAATTGTGATTTTGACCCAAAAAGGCATAAAAAAAATTTTCCCCTATTTTGCTAGTAGGCACCTTGCGGCTTTTTGAGGTTAACAAGGACCCTGAAACAATTTAACTGCATTACAGTTCTGCATATTCATAAAGATATGCTGAGCAGATAACAGAGCAAATGATTTAATTGAAAAATCAGCCAGTGTGAATATTTTTTCCTGTGAATCATGGAAATGCGACAAGATCTGTTAATTTACATAATCTCATTTATTTGACATCATTCTTGTCACTTAATATAATCTTCCTACAAAGGGCAAAAAATAGAAATTACAAAAAAAAAAAAAAGGAAGCAATGAGAAAAATACGAATGGGGAAAAGGAAAAAAGAGAGAACACCCCTGGAAAATGGAAAAGGATGGAGGTTACATTCACCACTAACAGAGAAAAAGAAATGGAATGAATAAGGGGAAAAGCAAAGGGAAGGCAGAGATAAAGAGAAAACTTTATAACTTATAATTTACAATTTATAATTTATAATTTATAATTTATTTATTTATCATTTATCATTTTCCTTCAGGAATTTGTTCCATTTGCCACCATTTTTTCCCTTCACTTCCAGGGAACAAGGGACATGACGAGAAATGGCCTCAAGTGTCACCAGGAGAGGGCCAGGTTGGATATTTGGGAAAGCTCCTTCACCCAAGGGTTGTCCACCTGAACTTGTGGTGCTGCATAAATAACAAAAAAGGAAATAATGCAATTTATCCAACGCTCAAGGCTGCAGACTCATTTAGTCCTCAATTACTGCTGTTACTATGACCACAGATATTTAAAAGGGAGATAAATTCTTATAAAGCCAGTTGTTAACAGACACTATTAACTAAAATTTCTATTGGTAATTGTAGATATTATTAAGTGTGGGAACTGATAAAAAAAGAGAAGCCTAATTGGAAAATGGAGATTAATTTCATTACAAAGAATGTGTTGATAGAACAAGCCTTGTTTGGCTTCTCCAAATATCTGGACTTTAGGGCCAAGTTGTTTGGGATGAATATTTTCCTCACAGTTCAGGAAAAGCAATCCCCTGGAATTCAGGAGGAATACAGATGTAGAAATCCCATTTTTAGTGCCACTGGAAGCAGAGAGGGATGGATGATGGATGGATGGTGATGTTTTCAAATTGTACAAGAAAATAAGTCTAAAACAACCAAAGCTGAATTAAAGAAAAATGAAATTTAATCTCTGCACGACAGCAGGGCAAACAGACTCCTCTGAAAGTACTACACAAACCTGAATTCTCTGATTTATTTTACAAATACTTGTTAGTACAACTGATCAGGATATATAATTTTTCATGGCTGTTTATTACAATAAAATGTTCTTTTAAAATCCACATAAGCAACGTGCAACAAACAAACTGTGAGAGCTTTATGGCTGCTCCCTGCAAAGCCCCATTTATCACCACGACTGAAGAGAAATAGCTTCAAGAGTGATATCAGAATGAACAGGCAGGGGGAAAAAAAAAGGAAGAATTATTTCTTTATTTTGTTATTTTCCCAAGCAAAGAGGAAAAAAAAAATCAGGAAATGCTCACAATATTTGTCATTGACAAAATCCTCATAAAAGCAAACAGTAACCCACAGGATAAACTGCAGAGATTTACATTTTGCAGTATTTTCACTCCATTGATAGAGGTGCTTGTAAATGCATGTTCTATTTTTACCAGATTAAAACCTAATTTCAATAAGGACTGCTTGGAAAGTGCTTTCA
The DNA here is from genome assembly GCA_013396995.1 of Dicaeum eximium. Taxonomy (NCBI): domain Eukaryota; kingdom Metazoa; phylum Chordata; class Aves; order Passeriformes; family Dicaeidae; genus Dicaeum; species Dicaeum eximium. The sequence goes on from VWZP01006954.1 coordinate 935,831, forward strand.
TAGTCCCAGTGTTAGGCCCTTTTACTTCCTTTATTTTATGGCTACGACTCCACCATTCACATTTTATATCCTCCCTGTGAGACCACCACACATGAAATAGGATTAAAGAGTAAATTTTGGGAAGTCTGTTGAAACAGAGCCTTCTCCAGCCTGGACACTGATGCAAGAGAACATCTCAGTGCTGGATTTCATCATCCAAAGGGATGAGAGGGCTCTTTTATAGAGATGTAAAATCTTATTTTTAGCAAATTAGCAAAGTGTCCACTTTTCAGGCTCATCACTCACAGCTGTGACAATGCACTGCTCAGTGCTGGTGCTGCTTGCTCTAGAAATAAAAATGAAGAATAAAGGAACATTAAAGCTCCTGGTTTTGGAATAGTGAGGCAGTGAAATCATTTAAATCCCAGGAATGGCAACATCCACCTGTGTGAGTCAGCTCAGGCCTCTCTCTGCAGTTTCCCAGCCCAGGTAGCCTCAAGTGTGGGAAGTGGTTTACACACCTGGGAATCAGCTCCCCAGTCCTAAAGCTTTCCCATCAGCCTGGACTGCTGGGGTGAAATATATTCATGGGATTGATTGAAATATTCTGCTTAAATGCTCTCCTTTCATATACAGAAAACATTCTCAGCTGGAAGGCTTCTTTCTACCAGTTTAGTACTGGTGGAAGAAAATACCAGCTTGGAGGGGACCTTGAGGATCATCTGGTCCAAAGTTCCTCAGCAAAAAAAGCCAGGGAAAGATTTACCCATGAGGAAAAAAATGTATTTTTTTTATTTAATAAAAAAAAGTTTTAACTGATTTCTGAAGTTTGATCAGTGGAGTCAAATCTGCTTGAAGGCCTCCAGTGCCCCTCCCTGCCCTGCAGAAGGGGAGAATGGCAGAATGGAAGTGCAGGTAGGACAAAAATGTAGGGAAAAACCAACATAGGATGTGCTGGTGGTTATAAACTCACCTGCAAATAAACCAGAGCGGAGGTGGGTAACAAAACTGTCAGGTTTGAAGAACTGCTCACAGTTTTATTTGGCAGAAAAAGAGGTTTTCTCGTTCCACCTACATGATCTGTTCTGTACATGTTTGAAAAGGAGCTGTATTGTCCTCCCTGTGCTGATGGCTGAGGGAGACTGGATGAAAACACAGACTGAATATTCACCATTTGAGCTGTTTTAGGTGAATGAGCTACACCATGGCCACACTGCCCTGACAGAGAGGGGAGAACGCTCCTGGCCCTTCCCCTCCTGTTGGAGGTGCTCCCACAAAGGCTGATAATTCCCCTGAAGGAATTCCCTGATCAAATCCCCCTGAAAGACCAAATGTAGCCCTTGGAGCAGAATGTGGGGTCTGGAATCCACCCCCCATCCCAGATGGGCTGCAGCATTTCTTTTTCCACATTATAGGTGATGCTCTTGGATAACCATTCCCAGCTTTCTGTGCTGCAGTGCCTGAGCGATAAGAACGAGCTCCTGCTTCAATTCCATCTATTTATATATTCCAGAGAGCTGACTTGGGGTTTTTTACATCCCACCTTGCTCATCGAAACCCGCTGCATTCGCAGAGCCAAACCCACCACCTCTGCAGATGTGGAAAGCAAAGCAGGAAAAAGGGAAAACAGGGACAGAACCCCAAACTGCAGCAATTTGCCCCCCCCTTTTCAGGGTTGTAACAAAACACAGAAGGGGATTTTGGGAAATGGGCTAATTATTCCTCTCCTGTAGGAAATGGATTTGCAGAGAATTCTTAAAGTTTGATAGAAAGTTTGTGTACAAATACATACTATGTATTTTTTATGTTACTTAAGAGAAATAGAACTATGAAAGATGCATTGTAGTAGGACCCAGGNCATAACTTGCTCATTATTATGATAACTTGAGCGGAGTAGAGTAATTTTAGATGATTGAATAGATGATTTCAGATGACTGGAATAGCTGACTTCTGATTGTGANGGAGGGTCCAACAAAAACACACACAGTCAAAAATTTTACACTATATAGATAACTTACTAATTACATAACTTATTATTACTATACATATATATTGTAATATATAATAATATATATGTACACAATATGTTATATATTATATTATATTATATTNCTCACCCCAGCCTGTTGCTTCCTTGATGTGTGATCCCAGCTCATGTGTTACTCGGATTTGTGCCTCACAGGGAAGGCAGTTGCTCAGCTCACACAGGGACTTCAATTTATTTGTCCTTTCAGCAAGAAATTTCCTTCTCCTCATGATTAGGGCCATGGGTCAGTGGTGGCCTTGGCAGGGTTGGGTTAATGGTTGGACTCCATGACCTTTTCCAACCGAAATGATTCTGTAATTCCCAGCATCCAGTCACCAGGGATATGCCTGAGCAGAAAAGCCCGTGCTCTTGGGTCACTGCTGCCCTGCCTCGGGCAAAAGGCAAGGTTTAATTTGTGTTTTCACAGGTGAGCTGTGGGGGAACAGCCCCAAAAGGTGACAGCCTCGCACAGGAGGTGACGTTGGGCGCCAAAATCTGTCTGCAAATGTTTCTCTGTGGGGCAGAGAAATAATTCTGACTTGGGAAAGCTGCAGATGCATTTGTGGTCAGAGCTGTGCGTTTCTGCTGCCCACCACACCTTCAGCTCGACAGGAGCAAAGGAAAGAACATTCCTCTAACTCCCCAAACCCTCAGCTCTGCCAGGTACACAACCCCACAAGCAAGTTAAATTGTTTCTGCATCATTATCCCCACAAAGCTCCTTCCTCGGGGTGCAGTGAAATCCCAGAAATGTCCTGCGTGGGCCCACGGCCGCGCTCCCCTGTGCATCATTACTCCTCAGTACATTCTTTAGCCAATTACTCAGGCTCATAATTGCATTTCTGCATAATCCACTTGGATTCATTTGTCAAACACCGTTTTGAGACACGCCGTGTCCAATGCTTTAGTAAATTCTAGATGCTTTCACGCGCTGCCTCACCTTCTCCCACTAATTTAGGATTTAATTAAAAAAGGAGTCACTCCTTGACGTGATTTGTTCTTTACATACCCACGTAAATGATACTATTTCTAAAATTAAATACAACTCTGAACCTTAGAGAACCTCCTCTGTTTTCTCTGAGGATTCACGACATCTCAGTCAATAGGATTTGCCTGGAGAGGAAGAAAACTTTAGACCCTGAAAGGTTCACTATATTCTGTCTATTTTTGGGCTTTCCTGCTTTATTTCTATCACACAGCTCACATTTGAAGCCAAAGAGCAAAATCGTTATTATTACATAGTTTTTATATAGTTTAGATTTTTACTCTCTATGCCCCAGATATACACAGATCTACAAAGAAGGAGATCAGACTTCTTGTTTTTAATCATGAAGGAATATCTGGTTTATTAAGTATGACAAGCCTGTGGTTTGTCTGAAAGTATCTGAAAAGGGGATAATTATCAAGGTGAATTGGATCCACATGGTTATGTCTGTATAACATTTAATATTCCAGCACCAAACTTTAACACCTTCTTGCCATTTTTGTCCTGAAATTTAAACATTAGAAAATAATTTGTTACCAAAGAGATTCTTTGTGCAGAGTTTCACCAACTTCTGTCAAAATAACTTGCAGTAAATACTGAAAAGAGTGAAAAAATACATGTTATTTGTTAGAAGGGGAGAAGAGATATCATGTAGCAATGCAAGGCCTAGTAAATAATTTCCTGCACACCAGTTCATATTTACTCATAATTATAATTCACAGGAGTGCATTCCTGCAATCAAGAGACAGGGGTGCACAGCATGAAAAAACATTTAGCACCGAGCAGACTGCATGAATAATTGCCTGTCAGAGTGGCTTATTAAAGGGAAACTACAATTTTACAAGACAATTCTTGTATCTGCTTGTCTAATCTAAGGACAGAGGGCTGTATAAATGCAGAGAGTTCAAGGAAGAAATATTTCTCGCTCCGCAGTCGAGCTGAAAGTTGAGTTTTTAGAGCACTGAGAGAACAATCAAAGTGTGACAGCTTTGAGATGCACAAGCTCAGACCTCTCTAAATTGGAAAGTGAATCCTTTGTGTTTAAGGTGGCAGCGCAGGCAGGGAGATGGAGGGGATGGAAGTGTGGCCATGGAAACCACGCTCCCTCCTGTAAGCAGAGGTGATGTCATCCACGGAATGTCCTTGGAAATGTCCCAGCAGATGGACCCAGAGGGTGAGAGCAATCCAGGAACGCTCCTGGAGCTGCTGCCTTCCCCAGCAACCTCCAGCAGGGAGTTCTGGGGGCTGGAGCCTTTCAAAGCGACATTTTCCCTCGAAATGCTTTGGCGGGTTTGGGAAGCTCCAAGGAACACCTCGTGTCCCCTGTCCCTGCTGTGGGAGAGCAGGGACAGCTCTCAACGCCCCCCAAAGCTGTGGGAGGCAGGAAGCTCCAAATCCTGGAAGGAATCCTTCTGCTTTATTCACCCAATTCAGGAGTTTTACTTCTCCTTCTCGGACTGAAGTTCTCAGACAACAGACTGAATTTACACAGAATTAAATTTAAAACAGGAAAATTAAAGAAATTCTGCAGGGGAAATTCAAAAATTAACTTAAAACCCCCCAACAACCCAAACCAAGGAAAGGTGTCCTAAATGAACTCCTGGCTTTTGGTGAAAATCCAGCTTCATGCAGCTACTTCAGCTTTTAAAAACCATCCTGGCATTGTTCTTTTACTGGCTTTGAGTGATTGAGGCGCACACCTGGCAAGTGGAAGCAAATAATAGTTCATTAATAAAGAGCTTTGAGAAACAAAGCCAAAGGTGACATGATGAGCCTCAGGAAGAGCACCTGCAGCCCTGTGGAAAGCAGCAACATTCTGTCAGGCTGGCTTGAATGCTCGTGATTGAGAGGTCTAAAACCTGAAACTTGGTCACTGAAGAGCTGGACCAGAGCTAAATCCCACCAAAATCAACGTGAGCCTTTCCATTGATTTCAGGGAGCTTGGACCAAGGCCAGAGGCCAGAGGACAAAGGCAGCAGCTTTAAAAATGCTGCACAAAAATATCTTTGCCTTTGTTGCAACAAGCACTGCTGAGACTTTAAAGCCATGTCCTGGTCCCTGCCTGGCTGCTGAGGCTGTCCCAGGTTCGATAATGGTCATAATTTGGATTTTCCACTGTCAAATACACCCAGGCAATTTATGTTAATAATTCATGGTAAAAATCATCACATGGAAACATCCTGCAGTCACTGAAAGAAAGCTTTGCTCCTTTCCAAGTAATACACTTGATAATGTTTCACTTGAAAAAAAAAATAAACTAATAACTTTTTTAATAACAATCTGAAGGAACTTTCAGCTGAGGGCTCTCCAGGAGAACACTCAGACTCCAAGAATAGGGGGCTTGGGTTAGAAAAATTATTACCAGAGTTGAACATTATAAAACTGACAGTTTCCAGAAAAGGTTGTAAACAAATTTATTAGGACCTTTTCTTCCGAGAAATACATTAAAAACAATCAAAGTAAAAAAAATCAAGTTGGCCACTGAGAAATGTGTCTAGACAAAGCTTCCATTATATGATTTAACAATCCCTGGCAAATGCTGTTTAAAGATAAAACTGGATTCCCGTCCAGAATATTAATACTTTTATTGCAGAAATATGTGTATTTTAGAGATAAAAGTACATATTCATAGACAGATAGATGATGAACATTGAAAATGGCCTGGAACATGGTTTATTTTATCAGTGTTTCTCTCTCTGTCAAACAAGTAAATCATTGTTTTTCAGGTGGAGGCTTCTGATGAGGAGGAAGATTTTCTCATTTTCAGACAAGGGCTTCTGTATTTCCATTTCAACCACTGTCAACACACATTGGTGAGTAGTTCCTGTGGCTGACACAAACAACTTTTGATTATAGAATCAGGAACAGCACTCACAACTTTCCATTTCCAAACAACTCCACATAAATAGTTTGTAAGTTGAAGTTTGGGCAGAGCCAGAGCAAGCTCAGGAATACAGATATCAGCTTTATTGTGTTTGACTCATCTCAGTGCAGGAGCCTGCTGGAAATAAAAATGTGACATTTTTCCAACATGACAGGAGAGAATTTTGAGATGTTTTCCTAAGCCAGACAAAAGGAAGGCACAGAGCATTAGATCAGCTCCTGTCTTTTTTCCAGGAGGAAACGAGGCGCTGCTTCACGTCTGGCAGCCAACTCCAAACAGCTCCGTGCTCCACGTGGAAAACTGAGCCTCGTGCAAAGCACAGCAAATACCTGTCTGCACTTTCCAGGAATCCTGGATCTTACGTGAGGGCAAGAAAAATTCACCTGGTTTCATAGAAACAGCATGGTTTGGGTTGGAAGGAGCTTCAATCCCATCCAGTTCCATCTGTACCATGGCAGGGACACCTTCCACTGTTCCAGGCTGCTCCAAGCCTGGCCTTGGACACTTCCAGGGATCCAGGGGCAGCCACAGCTGCTCTGGGCACCCTGTGCCAGGGCCTGCCCACCCTCCCAGAGAAGGATTTAGGGAAGATCAAGCAAGTGGCTGGGTTCCTGGCTTGCTCTTTGTCCCCAGGTGAAGATCACACCTCATTTTGGAGAAGTCAGTTTGAGCTACTCTGGTCATTTGTGACCTACAAGGTTAAACAGTATTATTTGGGATTTCCCAAAAGGAACTGGACCTGACATGGCAACCCAGCTGGAAGGTGTGGAGTTACCACCCCATCATCTCCCCTGAGAGTGGCTGAAGACTCCATGGAAAGGCAGAGCAGAGCAAAGGCTTTCTCCTAAGACACAGCTGATAAAGTCATTTAAAAGACTCTTTAGGAAACCAGTCCTGCTCGGTAGGAAAGCCTACCAGAGTTTGCAGTGAGAAATCCATTTAGAAGCCCAGTTTTGGAGAGCAGCCAGCGAGAGACACTGGTACCACTTGCCCTCAGAGCCCATCAGTGCTGCACAATTCCCCAAGCAGGGTTTGCCGACTGTTTTGGATCAATCCATTGTCAAAAGTGATGTCAGCTCCTTGCACTAGTACTGGGCATCCTCCCATCCCTTCCTAACTTGGTCTTCGAAGGGCTCAGATGGATAAAATTTGGGTAGAGTTGATGGGATGGTTTTTTTTCCCTTTCAGAAATTAACATTTTATACGCAGAGGCCATTTCTGGGAATCCCACCTGGTTCTTTGTTCCCACAAACACATTTTCCTTGTTGCTTCAAACACTCCATATTCCAGTAACCAGTTTTTCAAACCTTCTAACAGGTGCTAGTACATCATGTTCCCTCTCTGTCATTTCTCATTGTCATCTCATATCGTTCATCACAGGATGAGAGGGAACATTGTCTGCAGGCCGAGGAAATCATCCAATCTAACCCTGCCCCAGCTAACGTGTCACTTCTGGCCTCAGGAAAATCACATCATCAGGAGGTGACACAAGTGGCCTGGCATTCCGAGTTTCTCCGTTTCTGAATGCCTGTCACACTTTAAAAAGCTGGCCTTAGCTCAGCTGCCTCCCCCTTGCAAATGGAGATCCTGAAACCTCCCTGGATCACAAGGGAGAGTTAATATTTGTTCAGTGCTTTCAAAATGTTAAGTGCGACATGAGTGCTGAGCCTTATTACCAGAAATAATGGATGTTTGCAACTCCAGCCTGCACTCTTCCGTGTAATCATTATTTGGCTTCTAATAAGTAACAGCTTTACCAGAATATTGTCCCAGAAAACATCTTTGGAAAATGATCTGAATTCTTGCTGTGAGCTTGAACACAGATGTAAGATCACAGATCTGTTGGAGCTGCTATAGGTAAACTTCATTGACTTTCTGGGAATGATTCATCCCTGACTTGTTATATCCAGCTTTTTGCTTCACCAGGTATATTTGAATTTGTCAGAGAGTTTTGTAAATTGATTTCATAATCTCAATTTGGGTGTAGGTATCAAATATATGAAAAATGTAGCAATAAACACCAACAGAAAAACCCCACAACCACATAAACCCTTGTACTGTTGGTTATTCACAGGTGTTGCAAAGAGAAGCAGGTTGCCACAACAGTGAACTCTGAGTTGACTTGTATTTTAGATTAATTTGTACAACCCTTTCCCTGAACTGCTTTGGGCTTAACTGTAAAATTTGCAAAGATATTCCTGAGTCTGTTGCTATTTATAAGAATTAAAGCCCAGTTTGTGCAAGGAACTGCTAAAAAATTAACTTTTGTGTGCTTTTTGGAGTTAACAACGTAACACTCACGTGAGGGAGGGTATCTTCCTCCTTCGTAACTACTTCAGCTGGGAATAAAAAAGTTTGTTTAAATTTGGTGAAATTTGGCTGCAGGGAGGTGGAGAAACCTGCAGTCACCAAGAGGATTTCAGCTGCCTCAGTCCTGAAGGAATGAACATCCCAGGCAGGGTGAGGGATAAAAAAAACCCCTGTAGGAAAAGAGCTCATGAGTCAATGCCCAAGACAACACATAAAATGTCCTTAAGGTGATGCCTGAGATGGTTTTGACAAAAGATCTGCTCTTTATGTAAATGGTGTTTATTCAGAGCACACAGTGATAGCACTGACCCACCATAAATCTCCCTGAAGAATGTAAAACCTCACACTCTGCCATGGTCAGAAATCAGATCTCCCCCTTTTGCAGACATGAAGCTGCTTCCATTTATTGTGGCATTGAAAACCACATTTTATTACAGAGCACAGGATGAAATACCAGTGTATAAACTAAGCTGCATCCATAATTATCCCATCCTTCCAAAACCGCATCACTTTGGGAACCCCTGTGCATTTGTAAGAGTACCTGGGAGATATCCACACATTTGCATCTCAACATCCAACCCCTCTGAAAATTCCTTGTTTTCTATCACTTTCAGCAGCACAGTCTGAAGGAACATAATTTAGGATACAACCACTCTCATTATGTACAGCCAAGCTCCATTTTTCAGGCTAAAACATAAACTGTTTAATAAAATAATATTACTTAATAAATTCATATCTTCAGCTCCTTTCTGGACTTCTCTCTGAAAGAAATAATTAATCACCCTCTAAATCCCTAATAGCCCCATAATCTCGGAATATAAAAATTCAAATGCTAGGAGGCAGAAGCCGCTGGTGGAGCCAGCAGGATGGAAGGAGATGCTCTCTTTAACCCTTCTCAAAGACCCTAAACCACTGCAATGACTGCAGTGTACATCCCAGGAGCTAAATAAATAAATTCAAATGTTGCCTTTGAACACTTCTGCTGGCAAATGGAGCCCTGCATGCAGCATGTTGGGCATCCTAAATGTCATCCTGCTGGAAGAAAAGCTAAGACACACCCAGAGATAATCAAAATGCTTCTATGAAAGTGGGAGGAAGAAGAAAGGTTACTGAGCACCCTTCAAAAACACAAAACTTCCCTCCAGCCCTTGTCAAACTTTGTCCAGGTTTGTAAATGCCACATCTTGGCTGACAGAAGCCAGCAGGAATGTCAAAGGAAATGCAGTTTTGGCTTCTTAATTCTCCCTGAAAGTGGTTCACTCTCACCTGCTAGAGACCTGCAAGCTAATCAGACCTTTAACAGCTATCTGCAAAGCCAAGCTGAAGTCAATTTTGTAACACAAACTCACAAATTGAATTTTATTTCCATTCTGATTCATTGCAATACATTGTAAACCAGAGCATTTATTAAAAGCCTCTTCCCACCAGGCGTAAAAACCTCTTTATTTTGTGTACACCCAAACATGGAACATGCAGCCAGTCACAGACACAGAGGCCATTCACCCCTCATGGAAATGACAGCAAAAATAGATGACCAGCAGCTGGAGTGGAAGCCATAACATTTCCAATAGAATATCTTTAGTGCAAATACAAAAGCCAAAAAGTGATTACATTATTTTTTTATAAGTCCACCCATCTCCTCCTGGGAGGAATATTTCCAAGAAGAATTTGCACTGTGGGTGTACAACAACTACTTATATGTTTTGTCTGAAAATGCTGTATTTACCTACAAGGCCTGTCAGTGAAAAGAAAATACTACAAAAACCTGTGATATTTAACTGAGATGGAACAAACATTCCCCTGGTGTAGTCATCTGCAATAACCATGAAACAAATCTTGATCATATCTGTACATTTATGGAATATCTGTTTTTTATTGCAAATCTATCTCAAGCAGGGCAGCAGATCTGTTTCCATTCATCCTTTTGAAAAGATGCTGTGACAAGAATTTCAAACACCATTCGTGGCCAAATACTGCATTTGGATTTCTTGGAAATGGAATGTTCCTTTGCTCCAAGACAAGTGTCTCCAATTCTGTGTGATACATTAAAAAAAATCAGATGAGAACCCCAAGAGTTGACATAAGGATGTGATAAAACTTTCAGGTTTTATGGAAAGAAGCATTTTTCAGTTTCCTCTTAATAAATGAAAAACACACATGCACAGTGTGAAGAAATATATTATGCCTAAGCATGTAAAATATGTCAGCTTGAACATTTTACAGTTTAATGAAAAAATGCTTTTTTCAGGACAGTTTATATTACGTTTGCTGGAGAAAAAAAAAATCTTTTATTTTCTCCATATCACAGTCCAAAATTTACCATTTTTTCCTAGCTGTAAAACCCCAGCATTGGGATATTTATGCGTTGTGAATTAGAAACATTTTTTATGGGCCATCAAAATTTTAACAGCATTAGCTCTACTTGTGACACGTTTTCATTAAAATGAGAATGTGGAAAGCAGTAGAATGAATACAGACCCTCATCAGTAGCAGTGAGGCTTTATGGTGGGCACAGGATCAGCTGTGTTATATTTGTTACAGATCATGACCAGACACCAGGACAAACCTCTTCTTTTTCATTGACATCAACATGAATTGTGCTGTTGAATGGATTTAATATGTAGAAGTTATAAGTAATTCTTTAACCTTCATTTTATTGAACTGCTGCTTCCTGCCTTAGGCTTGTACTTGATCTTGGTGTCCATATAATTCCCATTTAGTGCAGATATAGAGGAAAGCTGGGACTAAGGAGTGCCAATTTTTGGGAGAATTTAATTTAAGTCTTGGTGAACACCTGAAGAAAGCTTGGCAGGAGCACATTTCTCATGAAGGGAAACACGAGTGCTCCCTTGGCCTCCCTTAAAACAGAAACAAACACATTTCAGCTTTGAACCTTGAGGCCCAGAAAGGACAGACTGCAGCAATAACTCATTTATTAACTAATTACAGGTTTAAATTAACATTAGTGTCCTGCTCTGCGTCCCCTGCTCACACCCTGGACCTGCAAAGCCACCACGGTTCCAAGAAGTGATTCCTGGTTATCAGTGATGTAAATGAAAAGTCAATCAGCTTCCAGATTTACAGATTGTACAGTAATAGCCTCAAAAATCCCTAAAGCACCTGAGGCCTGAGCAGCTCTGGCAGTTTTGCTGCATATATTTAGGAGCACCACAAAAATAAGGCACCAGGTGTACAAAAGGGTGTAACATTCATAGCTGGAAATAAATATTATTGCTTTTCACTTTCCCTGGTGTGCAAAACCAAAGGTGACTACAGGCACAGGGTGAGCACATGCAGTATTTCAGTCAATCCACTTTGATTTCCCTTATGAAAATAAAGGTGTGAAATCAAAGAGCTCCCTTGTAAGCTGCCTTTGGGAAGGCTCTAAACCATTGATCCATTAGTGCAGGGTAAGGAAGACAAGCCATGACTTTGAAAACCTTTTGATGTCCTCACTCCTGGGCAGAATGAACAAAGGTGCAGCAGCAGCTGGCTCCATCACAACCCCCTGGGATTCTGCAGGGCAGCTACAATAAAATCCAGATGAGTTTGAACACGTTGGTGATGTCCTGGGAAACTTATCCCAAGGGTGGGAAAAGGGAAGGCCCATGGAAGCAGGAGCAGACTCATTCAGGGGTCTGAGTACCTGATCTCAAAACCTAACAGCAAAAATGCTGCTGCAGAAACTGGTCCTTTGCCATCCACACAACACAAGGAAATGAGGAGAAAAAAGATGCAACCCTGGATCTATCTTAATCCTTAAATTTGTGCTACAGGGCCTCCCCTTTGGCAGAGGACTAATCCTACCAAATGACAGCCAGTCAGTCATTGCACTTCTCTTCATTCCTTTTAAGTGCTATCCCACTGCTGTTTCTTGACTTTTACACACTTTATTTCCTGTTTCCTAAAGGCTTTTAAAATTATTTTTTTTTAACGACAGTCCTGGATGTCTCCAAGACTACAGGGACTGGGAACAGGAAGTTCACTTTCCTTGCTCCTTCTCTTGTAATCATTTATTCCACACTTAATTAGCCAGGAGATGCTAGATTTGGACAAGATGTTGGATTTAGGTTTAGAAATCAGAAGGTTTATAATTTTTATACTCTAAGCCCCGTCCAACCTCGCCTGGGACACTTCCAGGGATCCCAGGGGCAGCCACAGCTGCTCTGGGCACCCTGTGCCAGGGCCTTACAGCCAAAAATTCCTTCCCAATATCCCATCCATCCCTGTCCTCTGGCAGTGGGAGCCATTCCCTGTGTCGTGTCCCTCCATGCCTTGTCCCCAGTCCCTCTCCAGCTCTCCTGGAGCCCCTTCAGGCCCTGGCAGGGCTCTGAGCTCTCCTGGAGCTTCTCCTGTCCAGGTGAGCCCCCCCAGCTCTCCCAGCCTGGCTCCAGAGGGGCTCCAGCCCTTGGGCTGCTCCCACGGCCTGCTCTGGACTCGCTCCAGCCGCTCCACGTCCTTTCCATGTTGGATCCCACGGCTGGAGGCAGCTCGGCAGGCGGGGCCTCACCTGAGCAGGGCAGAAGGACAGAATTCCCCTTTTCCGTACTGCCCACGGCGTGGGATCAGTCCGGGACTCGAGGTTTTTTCCCCTCATGGCTGGGGCATGTCCAGCTCTGACCACCAGACCCCGAGCCCTTCTCCCAGGGCTGCTCCATCAGTTCACCCCCGGCCCGCATCGGTACGGGAGGATTTCCTGATTTTCCCGCACTTGGCTTTGTTTAACCCCACAATATCCTTATGGCCCCACTTCCCGTGCTCGTCCAGGGCCCTCATGGCAACCTCTAAACGCGGATCTTGCTCCAACTATTAAACACTCGCAAAAAAACTTGGTTTTAAAGCCGCACCTCGGAGGAGGACGCAGCCAGAAACTTTCGGGCAGAGCACAGCCGGGTGTACTCGGGACACAACCGAGTGTACCTGGGACACAAACGGGGAGAGGCAGGGACACACCTGGGTGAGAACCGGATGTACCTGGGACACAACCGGGTGTATCTGGGACACAGCCGGGAATGGGGGGAGGCCCCAGGCATAAAGCCCGGGACTAGGAGGCGCTCCCTTTGTGTGGAGCCGTTGCCGTGGCCGGCCCGGGCCGGCGGCCGCGGCTGAGGGGACGCTGAGGGGCGGCGGGCCGGGCTGGCTCCGCCCGCACCACATGACTCCGCGCTCGGGAGAAACTTTTCCCGTCCCGCGGTCGGAAAATGGCGGCGTAGGGAGCGGGGCTCTGGCATCCCGGCGGCTCCCGGCGCCATGACCCGCTGGGTGCCCACCAAAAGGGAGGAGAAGTACGGCGTAGGTGAGGACGCTCCCGCCTGTTGCGCCCAGGGGCACCCCCCGGCCGCGGCCTCCCCGTCCCCGCCCGGCTCCCCGCTCCACTCCGCGGCCGGGATGGAGCGCGGTGTTCCCCGGTCCCCCCGAGTCCCCTCCGGTTCCTGCCTGCCCCGCCCGGCTCCTGCTGCTTCCCAGGAACTCGAGGAGTTGTCTGGGAACGCCGTGCCCCGCTGGGAGAAGTTGATTTTTCCCTCCGCTGCGCTGCGTTCCTGTGGCTCCCCGAGCGCTGCGCGGAGCGAAGAAGCTGCGAGTTGATTTCAGGTCGGGTTCTCTCCGGCAGGGCTGGCTGCTCCGGGAGCCCGGCCGTGCCCGTGTGCTGTCCCTCGGAGCGGGGAGCGGGGCTCTGCCTCTGCCCGAGGGTGATGCTCATGCCCGTGAGGGGCTGCCCTGCCCGCTGGGATCCATTTCCTACTGCGCTCCTTCCGTCCCTCGAACAGAGGGGGATTGTTCGCAGCCGGTGGCTCAGACATCCCCGCGGAACAGGGACTAAACTGCACCAAACCGCGCTGAGGTTTGGGCAAGGCTGTGCCGAGAGGGCCCGTCGTGAGTTTAAAGATCTTGTGTTTGGAGCAAAAGGTTGTATTTCGGGGTTGCGGCGCAGAAAACTTTTATTGGCATGAATGAGCGTTTGTCTGGGGGAAGGAAATAATAAATCTGACTGTTCAAATTGGAAACGTGAAGTTCAATGCCCACCACAGTTCTTGGGCTGGATTGATTGTGAAGAACAACTTTTCACAGAAACCCACAGCTAAACCTCATAAACAAAGCAGGAAGAAGGGAGTTTCTGGGGTTGAGTAAAACTGAGCGAGTTGTAGGAATTAATTTTAAATTCTGTGTGCGTGTCCCTAGAAAACCACAGCTTGACTTTTAAAAATTACTAGAAAAATCCCAGTTACAGCGTGTGGGACCTGTGGGTAATTCCAAACCTAGGGAAGCAGGAGTGCCATTGCGGGCAGTTGCTTGTTAAGTTTCCAATTTATCTGCCTGGTGGTGTGGGATGGGTATTTTGGAACGACTGAATTGTCACGTAGTATAAGCTGATGTTACAGCCCACTGACACTCGAAAGCAAGTTCCTCTTTTGCAGGAACTCCGTGGGGGTGCCTGCCCGGCTTTCCAGGAATGTTTTGAAATTGTTTTGAAAACGACATGAGAGAAAAAAGTGAAATAGACGGATTGTTTTATAGCGTGCTGTAAGTGTACTTGTATCTCCAGTGTGGGGGATTGCACGTGTAGTAGGAAAACTGGATTGAAATGGCATTTAAGAATAAAAAACCTCTGCCAGTTTGAAAAAGCTCAAGGGGATGTGCTTAGTTGGTATCTCTTGTGTCCACTGCTCTGCAGATAAGTTTGTAATGGTTTGATAATAGGTTTGTGTTTCTCTGATAGTTTGTTTTCTTTTTCCTGCAAGGAGGCTGAGATCCTCACCAAGCTGGGGGATTTCTCTGCTGCATGACAGGGATGTGAGGGTTGAAGGTGGATGAAGTGTTGCAAAGAGATAAATCAGATTTAGAGCTAATTGAACATTGGATTCACTGGCCTGTGCCATTCTGTTGTAGGCTGCTGTGGGAGGAATGGCTTCTTTTTGGGGTCCTCCTAAAGAAAATGAATATTTGGTTTGGTTCTGTGTGTTCTATGGACCTTTATGTTGATAAGAAAGAGCACTGTGAGTCTTCTGATGTTTTATTTTTTGCTGCTTGTGAAAGCTGGAGGTTGTGGAGAGGTGATGCAACAGCTGTGTAGTCCCAAACAGAATTGGAGACGACGCTGTTAAGCTGAAAATTCAGACTTGAGAATATTTTTCTTCCCATTTGCCCTGACCAGTCCTGGGGGCTGATGCTGACTCAGTATTGTCTGACAGGGAGAAAATCCCTAATAGGAACGCTCATGGGACTTAGTGAAACATAGTGTACAATGCTTTGTGTGTCTCATCAATCTGTGCAAATATGTCCAAAAGGATGGTGCCACACTCGTTCCAGTGGTGCTCAGTGGCAGGATGTGGAGCAATGGCCATGAACTAAGCCAGGAGAAGTTCCACCTCACTATGAGGAAGAAGAACTTCCCCTGAAGGGTGGCAGAGCTCTGGAACAACTGCCCAGGGAGGGCTTGGAGTCTCCCCCTCTGGAGACATCCCAACCCACCTGGGTGTGTTCCTGTGTCACCTGCTCCAGGTGACAGGTGGGATGGGCTTGGATGATGTCCAGAGGTGCCTTCCAAGCCCAGATATTCTGGGATTCTGTGTGCAGGCTTCCCTGAAGCAGAGATATCAGGAAGGTGTGCTGCTGTGGGTATGTTTGTAATGTCACAGCGGTGGGAGCTCAGAAATGTACGTGTGTTTACATACAGAGATGTGTTAGTGTGAAATACACACGTGTGCTTATATAACACATTTATATCCCTTTCCCCCCTCCTCTGGTATATCCCTGGGCACACCAGAGTTTGTTCACATCTCAGGACGAGAAGGTTTGCTGGCTGTGGTGCAGCTGGAAGCAGTGATGCCAAGCAGCAGCTGGTAGGACACAGGTGTGTGGGGAGCACTCCCCTGTGGCACAGTGGGATTTGGGGGTGCTGCTGGGTGCCCTGCACACGAATTTGCTGTCCTGGGCCTGTGTGCAGAGGCATTATCTCAGCAGGCAGTTGAGAGAGTGACTCAGCTCCACTTCCTGAGAGAGTTGAGGCTGCAGGAGGAATGGGTGTGGAGCTAATGGGATAATAGGGATATTAGGTTAACATATGGGGAGCCAGGCCAAACAGGGACAGGATCAGCTCCGCTGGAAACGCTTTTCCCTGCTCCCAGCGCTGTGGATCCTTGTCCTTCATCTCAATCCCACCTTTCATCCCTCGCCCTGAGCCCGTGGGGAGGGGACCACGTGGGTGTGTGGCTTCCTCCACAGGGACGTCAGAGGCTTCCAGAGAGTCCTGAGAGCTGTTCGTGTCCCCGCGGTGTCACAGAGTGGCCACGGAGTGTGGCTGCTCAGTCTCCCGTTCCCTGCTTTTAGTGTGATGTGAAATTTGTAATTTTGGTGGTTTGGAAGTCTGAGAGCCTGACCAGCACCTCTGGGATAGTGCACAGTGGCTGTGGTAGCTTCCAAACCCTGAATTTTGCTATTCTTTGTCCCTTTTCCTTTGGGCTGAGAACTGCAACGAGAGGTAGAACTGGTGCTACTGTGGTTAAAAAATACTGTGTTTAAAATGCCTTTGTGTTCAAAGCTTTGTGTTCATATGGAGTAATCAGACCACTACTGTGATAGTTTAATCCTTTTTTTTTTTTTTAATTGAATAAATGGTGAAATAGAAAATTAGTGCCACATGCCCTTGGATGGTCAGATGTAACAGGAGAGCTTTGCAGTTAGCTTGAGTTCCCGTCCCTGAAGGTGTCCAAGGAAGGACTGCATGTGGCACACAGTGCTCTGGGCTGGTGACAAGGTGGGGATTGGATTTGGATTTGATGGTCTTGGAGGTTTTTTCCAAATCCAGTGAGTTCCAGTATTTTTGTTTGTTCCAGGTGAGTTTTGTTGTGTGTCATGACTCGGCAAATAATAACAAGCCTAATTTTAGATGGGGACATTGGCCACACTTCATGGTCAGGGTGTTTTAGTGCCTCTCTGAGACTGGGACAGCTTTTCCAAAGGGCTTTATGGAAGTACCTTCCAACCAGATACCTGGAAATATTTATTTTATTATTAGGTGATGGCTTTAAGGAGTTGGTGACTAACAGGTGATACAGTGATCATGAATTAAAAGTTTTGCAGCTGAGTTGTGCTCTTGTAATGTCTCTTTGAACGGGGGGGGAGGTGGGGGGGGATAGGAATTTGTCAAGGTGAAAGCCCAGGAAATCCTACAGCCAAGCACTGCTGCTTCCTGGAGGACTGTGGTGTTGTAGGACACATTTAAGGCTTTTGTGGAACCCTGCAGTGACAGCCCAGGCTGTGGGGGGCTGTGGTGGCACGAGGAGACTCTTGTTTAAGGTGATGGTTTTGTGTATATTTGTGCCTTAGAGCAGGGAAGGAAATGTTTTAAGGAAATTGAAAAAAGATGTCTCTTAGGAATGCATCTTGGTGATTTTAGTGCTGCTGTGCTGTGAGGTTTGGAGCTGCCTGGCAGGGCAGGACAGGTGACTGTCAGTGACACTTAGTGACAGCAGGGCTGTGCTGTGACACATCCCAGAGCCACAGAGGAAAAGTGGGAGTGTAAAATATCCCTGGAAGATTTGCTGCTGCATTGATCAGTGTATTAGAGTGAGCTCATGCAGGTTCAGTTTCCTAGAGCCAACATGGACACCCAGATTGGGGTTTTATTTGTTACATCCCTCTGCTGTGAGGAAATGCTGAGAGAATTGGGATTGTTGAGGCTGGAGAAGAGAAGCTTTGGGGTGACCTCACTGTGGATTTACAGTACCTGAATGAACTGACAAAAAAGATGGAGAGAGACTGTCTACAAGGGATGGAGTGACAGGACAAGGGGAGATGGCTTTAAAATGGCAGAGGAAAGGTTTAGATGGGAATATTGGGAAGGAATTCCTCTCTGTGAGGGTGCAAGGCCCTGGCCCAGGGTGCCCAGAGCAGCTGTGGCTGCCCCTGGATCCCTGGCAGTGCCCAAGGCCAGGCTGGACACTGGGGCTGGAGCAGCCTGGGACAGTGGGAGGTGTCCCTGCCATGGCAGGGGTGGCACTGGATGAGGTTTATTGTCCCTTCCCACCCAAACCGTTCCATGGTTCTATTTTCCAATACCCCTTAATTCCCTGCTTGCTGAGGGGATGCATTTCTGTGCTGCCCCATCCCTGGCATCTCCAGGAGCAGAGGGAAGGGGCTGGAAGATGGAGCACACCTCTTCCTCCAGGAAGGACCTGAGTTCACTGAGGCATGTGCTGAGTTCTCCCAGTTTACTCAGCAGCCACTATTGTTCTCTGTCAGTAAACACTTGTTGCAAACATCAGATTGGACAGGGATAACGTTACCAGAGAAGTGGAAGGGACTCCTGTTTGTTTTCATCCAGGCCAGCAACAACATTATAAGCTGGAATTGTTCTGAGAAGTGATTCCTGATGGGATTTTCCAGAAATTATTTTTTTTTTCTCTTATGGAGCATAAGCTGACTTCAGTGGGTAGCCAGCTGCCTATGGCCTTAATACAGAGCTCTTATTTAACTTTGCAAAGGAAGTTTTCAGTCAGTTTAGGGAATTTTCAGCTGGTAATTTTACTCTTTATTCTAGAAAATAAAAGAGGAGGTAGAAAAGTGAGGTTTTACACTTTACATGCTGTGCAAGTATGGCAGTGACAGTAGTCAGGGAGCTGATTTAAGGTGTTTGTTTGGTATTTCCATCCCTGGTGGTGTCCAAGGCCAGGCTGGAGCACCCTGGGATAGTGGAAGGTGTCCCTGCCCATGGCAGTGGCTGGAATGGGATGAGCTTTAAGGTCCCTTCAACCCAAACCATTCTGGGATTCTCTGATTTCAAGTAGCACCTTGGTGTGTTTTGTAATTATCCCTTTATCTGTTCTGTTGGAAATGCCTGACTTAGGTGCACTCAAACAATGCTAATTTTGGGCTCTTTGCCACACTTGGCACAGGTTTCTTTGTGTTACAAAGGCATTTTCCTTTCTGCAAAGGCAAAGCTTTCAGGGAAGGGGGGAAAAAAGAGGCAACTTCAAGTCAAACCTTGTCCAGGAAGCCCCTCTGTCAGCTTGCAGGTACAGGAAAAAGGGTTGGGATAATTTTTCCTTTAAATATTGGTGTTTCTGGAGTTTGTCCTGTGCTGGCTGTGGAGCACATGGAGGATCCTGTGCTTTGTGTAACCCTTCAGTGTGGTCCTGCAGGCCTGAAATCCAACACCTCTTGTCAAACACCTGTGCATGTGTCCAGCTGGAGAGGAATAGCTGGGGCTGACACCTGTTAATGAATGGAAGCTCCAACAAGGAACTGCCTCTAATCCAGTTTTCAAGTATTTATTCCATCACAGGGGTCAGTTTGGCCTCTCCCTTTTGACTTCCTGCAAGTCCAGAACTTCCTTAAAATACTCAGTGGAGCTGCTCCTCCTTTTGGGTCTTCTTTGGCAGGGTGGTGGATCACTGACAAGTCAGTTTTGTTTTTTTTTTATTAAACTTAAAAGCATTTCTAGTTCTGTTTTCTAGCCTGTGGTGACCCCCCAGGCTGTTCTGACAATAGTAATTTTCTGAGTAAGGCTTTAATGAATTTCTTGCTGAGGTATTGGAAGACTTTCCTCCTTTAGCTTGAGGGGGGAGGGATTGAAATCATGCCCTGTCTAAACAAAAAAAATGTTCAATAAGGGATAATTCTTGTAATTCTGAAACTTCTTTCCCTTTTCAGACTGTAGTTGTGCAAACATTTATATATTTATAGAATTATCTGCCCATGTTTATGTAATTTGTGCATTAAATCTGATTTCTGATGTAAAGATTTGTAATGCAAGAAGCTGCAATTGCTGCATTTCAATTTCATCAGCAGAAATATGAAATATCTCTGGAAATATTTTTCTGCTCCATATAGCTTTGTAACTAAACTGAAATAATTGCATTGAGAACTATTATGTGTAATCATGTACCATATACGTAACAGAACAAACAGATGGGTGAAGAACTGAAGCCATACATGAGTTTGGGGTTTTTGTATGGTGTTGTTTAGCGCTGCTGCTTTATTTCGAGTGCTGCTTATATTATTTCAGCACAACCCTTTTTAGAACATGTTTGCAGAGGGTTTTGGTGGCTGATTTTGCCTGAGGGTGTTGGAGTAGCAAAATGTCTTTGTGTTCCCCAGTAGAAAATACCAACCAAGTGAGTGGAACAGGATTTGCTGTGTAATTTCTGAATGGGAATGGCAGCAAAATTGTCCATAATCGATGTTTGTGCTTGTAGGCACTTGGGTTTTTGAGGCACTCTGTTTGTACATCCCTGCTCTTGTTAGTAGCTGTGCCACTTTTATGGGTGTGCTGCACAAATTATTGAATTTTGAAGTGGAAAACCTGCTGGAGCAGGTGTGGGGCTTTTGGGAAAATCTTGTTATCCCTGATGAGTCCCACATGGGGAGGGCATCAGGAATTCTCTTCCTTGAGGAGGAACCTCTTGGCTTCACCTGGGGAGTTCCTGGCTGCTTCTGGCAGAGCTTCCTGGAGCATTTGGAAAACTTGGCAGTGGAAGGTGGGCACTTGGGACTGGAGAGAGCACAGAGCCTCTGAAACACCTGGGAGCCTCTGGACTACCTGGGAGCCTCTTGAGGCACGCAGATGCCTTCTGCAAGTGCAGCCTTAGGTGTTTGTGTTTGCTCTGCCTTCCTCCTCCTGCTTATCCAAACAAAGCACGGAAGTGCCGGCGTCACCGGGCGTGGAGCTGGATGGAATAAAACAACATCTGTGCAGGGAACAGGCCCCAGTGTCCCAGGAGGACAAGGAACAGATGAGGCCACGCTGTACCCTAAGACTGTATTAGGAGAGTTTTCCCCGTTTTCATACACTGAATAAAAAGGAAAAACCAGAATTAAGGGAGAACGTGGCCAAGCCTGGTACTGCTGGTGCCTCTGGGAGTGGGCAGAGATACAGGATTATGGAAAGCTCCACTCTTACCTGTCTCCAGCAGCTTCCTTGCCTCCCAGCTGCTGCTTTAGCCTTGAGCATCCTCCTCATCGTGCCAGCTGGTCTGCAGGAAAAAGTGCTGGCAGCAGGGAATGGTTCAGGGCGTGGAGTTGGGTGCTTTTATTGAGGAGTTGCTTCATGCAGAGTGTGCAGTGTCTGTGGATCAGAAATGAAGTGGAAGCAACTGGTAAAAGAAAAAAGTGCTCCTGTAGTAGACCCTGACACAGGAAATCTCTCAGTGCTGAGCCAGATGGAAGCCGTTGATGAGAATTTGAGTTTGTGAGTCTTGAGGCAGATGGTGAACGATTGAAAAGGACGCTTGCTTTCAGAAAAATCTGCTGTGCATATGACTGCAGTGAACAAATCCTGCCCCTGCCACGGCTGGGGATTATGGAGGCAGTGGCTTGGAATGCCCTGTAAATGCTGTCCCCTCAAGGAGGGCTTGCACTGCACTTCCATGGCTGCAGAGATATGGTGAAATGTGTCACTTGGGCCAGCAGAGTTAGAGATAAGGGCCTGTGGGAATGTTTCTGTTGATAAATACGAGGTTAATCTCTCGAAGTGGGAGTGTGTGAGTGAAAACTAACATCAACATGACAAGAAATCTTTAATTACCGTTTTTTAAGTAATGGGAAGAGCTAAAAGAGGATGTGTCCAACAGCTGTTGTTTGACTGACTTTGACTTTTTCCTGCTGCTTTGGGATGCTGTGGGAGAATTATTGTTCTTTTGCATCAATCCATGACTCATTTGTAGCTTTAATATAGAAAATAATGCTTACACTCAAGCCTTTAATATGCTCTGTCTAACCTGAGGTGTGGTGATGGTGTTACCTGGTGCCCAGCCTCTTTTTTCCTTTAGATCTCTCCTTTTGTCCTTACACACAAATTCCCACCAATTTTCTGCAGGCATCACCTGTTGCCTTGTCATCCCTTCAGCAATTCCTTCCTTCCTGCTCACCCTTTTCCCCATTATTATACTCCCTCAGTCTTGCTTGTTGTATTTTTCTTGCCATGACTGGTTGGTGTTTCCATCAATCCATCCTTTTCTTTGACCAAGAATTTTAGGTGGAGAACACTTGAGATCCTATTTTATTTCCTTCTGTCTGAGCCTGGTGTATCTTGGGGGCTTGCTTTTTATTTTTTGGTGGTTTTTTCCTTCTGTGGATTGGTCTCTGAAGTTTCCAGTGGGAAGGGTAAATGATATGACTCAAATTGGTTGTAAAGAATAAAAAGTGGTTTGTGGTATTTTTAATTTATTTTTTTAAATTTTGGAGGTGTTTTGGCTTCTGTTTCACATCAGAGTTGATCTGTGGAAGGTTTGTGTTTGCCATGGCAGGATCAGCTCTGTCCTTCCCTGCCAGCCTGTCAGCAACACCTCTGTAGCTGCTGGCAGTGTGTGTGCCACCTCTCTGTCACCTCCACTGGGCTGCTCTGCAATTTTTGATGCTGCTCACTGACATTTGGCCATAAAAGAACCAAACTTTTTGTCCAGACCATGACAGGAGTGTGTACAAGAGCAGCTCAGAATTCCTGGAGCACTGGGACTGCCTCACAAACAGCTGGCATTGACTCCTTTTTAAAATTAATTTAGTGGCATGTGACAAAGCAGTGGGTAAAGCTCCTTTTTCCAGAGATTTCAGTCATTGGGCTTTTTTGGTGAGAAAGCAGCTGTCCTTGCTCACAGTGGAGTGGCTGGAGATGAGAACAGATTTTTTTTGTGGTGCAGAGATATTTCTTGGCCAGTAGTTTCCATAGTGTGTGAGTCAAACGGGACAAAACACCAACCCCAAACTTTTTGATGCAGAGCCAGATATTCTTTTGGTATTTATTACACTGCACTTTGTTTATTTGTGTTTGTTGGTTGTGTTCTTGAGCATTTGACTGGAACTAAGGCTCTGAAAGGATTGATATAACACATTAGATGTTTATCTGGATAATAGGGACATCTGCAGTTAGATGGGATTGCTTTAATGCTGAGCAGTGCTGCCCCAGAGAGCTCCAGGAGGTGCTCACGGGTGAGAGAATTTTTTATAAGGTCTTGATCTGTCTCTGAAGTGCTGATTATGGGAATTGGACTTTGGATTCAGTCTGGAGCCTCTCCTGCTGAATCCCAGTTTGGGGATGTTGGTGGAGGTGGTGCTTACGGAAGATTATGGCAAAGGTTAAACCAGTTAAACTTGATTAAACCAGTGCTGGAGCCACAAACTGGGAATGGGGTCCCATCAGGTGGTGCAGTCTCCATCCCTAGAAGGGTCCAAGATGTGTGGATGTGGCACTTGGGGACATGGTTTGGTGGTGACCGTGGTGCTGGGTTGACTGTTGGACTGGACGACCTCAGAGTCATTAAGGTTGGAAAGGACCTTTAGGATTAGCAAAGCCTTTTTGGGAAAAACATCCCAAACTTTCTTTAAAAATCAGTTGAGTCTCCAAGGAGTGACTAAAGTATCTTGCTTTGAGCTCTGTGGGGTGGGAATTCTTATTCCCAAAAAATAAAGACTGGATATAGCCAGATAAGCACATTTTAGTAAAACCTTGAGAGAATGACTCAGTTGTGGTGCTGCTGACATTGTTGGAAGTTTTGTGTGGGTTCAGCTCTGGTTTGATTTTCTAGCTGAATGTATTCTTGAAGTGATTTATTAACAGATTTTTATCAATCACTTGTGCTGCAGAGGAGGCCTGTGTTTATTTACTGTGATGAGTGATGGAACTGCTTCAGATTTTTGCCTTAAACACAGAAAGCAGAGTTTGGGCTTCCTGCAACAGCTGCACTTTCCACACTTAGAGCACACGAAGGTGAACGTGTTCTTGGCTTAAAACCAGGAGTTTTAATTCTTTTAGGGCTTGAATATTTAAAATACTGGCGTAACTTCAGGCTTTTACAGTCTGGGTGTGATACCATCTATAACACAGCGTGCTGATCTTAAGTCAAGATACAAACTTTTAAGACCAGGAGTTCATGTGTTATATTTGTAAAGTGCTGTCTGGATGCTTCCATAACGTTTACATAAAAAGTGTAGAAAATATAAAATGATTTTGTGGAGGGGAACTAGAGTAATTGTGTGCCAGCTTAGGTTTTCAGTAGATGAGTAGTGATAGCTTTGAGAAGTGCCTGGGTAAACTTAGTGAAAAGTCAAATGTTGGTGATCATTAATGAAATCTTGAGTTCTACACTTGTTTCCCTTCTTGCTGCATCTGCACATGACAGAATTTGTCTTGTTGCCTTTGCATGTAGCAGCTGCTTCTTGCTCTTGGGCCATTCATGGAGCAAGAAATTAAAAATAAAGAATAAAATATAAATAAAAATAAAAAATAAACTTTAAAATAAAATTTAAAAGTTTAAATTGTTTTTCTCCAGAACACTGAAGGCTGCTTGGCAAGAGGACTGAGTTAGGTTCCTCCAGGAAAATGGCACAAATGGCACCTCAGCTTTTCCAGCACAGGTCCCCCTGCTCAGTGCTCCTGGTGTCTCAGAGGATGCTTTCACCAAACGTAGCCAGGGCAAATGTGTGATTTATATATCAAAAATGAGCTGCTTTGCTGGACATAAATTGAGTGTGGAGTGCGCTGGCTGTCATTAATTTGGGTTTTTAATAGTTCTGTTTTGAGGTAGAGGTGCTGCAAGTGGAGATGGGTTGAACAGTTGAGAAATTACCACTCATTTTAGATGAATGCAGTATTTTTTCAGCGAGGGAAGCAAACGTTTTAGGGTGAAAATTACACTGTCCAGCCTGGCACAATCTTTGCTGCCTGTTGAAGCTTTCCAAACAGAGACCTTGAAGCAGATTTTGGGAGTCATGGCAGGGAAATCAGTCCCCTTAAGCTGTGGTTTCCAGTGCTGGGAGCAGCAGGGATCTGCTCCTTGGCCAGGAGCTGGCTCTGGCCCCTGCTCTGCCCTGGCCATGTGCTGGCTGCTAATTCCTCCCCCCTTTTCAGGGAATTCTCAGAGCGATGCGGGGAAAATCACCTGCCAAAAAAGGGGGAGAGAATAATCCAAATACTCCTTTCTTACAGCAGAGGTTAGCGAGTTACTGCTGGGTTATGGAACCTTAATCACCCTCCTGGCAATAAGATGTGACCATCAGGGGGTTTTTAAAATCCATTTTCCTTGGGTGATTATGCCTGGGGAGGAAGAAGTTACAACTTTGAACTATTCTGAATTAAGGGCAATTTTGAGGCTCAGGGCACTGAGGGAAGTAGGTATAAGGGTTATTTTTGATGTGTTTCAGTAGGCTTGAAGGGTACCTTAGCAGTGGGAAACCAAATTCTCACCTGGGAATTCCTGTGTACATCTGGGATCGATTACTGGGCTACACCAAATTTAAAATATTAATTTATTGCACTATATACATATTAAAAATCATTGATAAATTTAAATCATAATAATAAGTTGGACTTGATGATCCTTGTAAGTCCCTTCCAACTCAGAATATTAGGCTAGAAAAGGCTTTAGAATTCTGAAATTAACTCATGATAAAGTGATTGGTTGTGAATATACAGGTGGGTTCTTATTGTGCCAGCATTGTGGAGCTCAGTGTCTGGAAGCAGAGATTGAGGGTGTTCCTCTACTCTGGTTTCCCCCCTTCCCAGAAGTCTGTGAATTTATGGAGTAAAACGTGGTGCTGGGTCTTTAATGAACAGTGGGATCATATCAGTTACTTTTCCTTATTTCTTCCAGAGTGAACTCAAAAGTCTGTGTGGGCTCAGAGGATTCCCTGAGGTGGGCAAACTGGAATTACAGGGGTGTGAGCTGTGTCTGGGAGCTGCCCCAGGGCTGGTGTGAGAGGGAGCTGGACAGTGACCCTTTGTTAGGGCCAGTGGCCGAGCCAAGTCTGCTGGAAGCCGCCCCAAGCATGTGATCGCCCCTGGTTTGGAGAACAACAATTTTTCCCTGTTTTTGCAAAATGCTGCTCTTATCTTTTAATGCATTCAGTGCTGTTTGACTCGCTCCCATGGTGATGTTTTCCCCCTAATTCTGGTGTGAGGTACAAATTCAGGAAAAGCATCGCTGATTTCCTATTTCAGCCTGAAAATGTTTCTGGGTCAAGCTGGGGCTCTCAGCAGGTCATTCCTCTCTCTGGGTGTTCTTTTGGGGAAAGCAGAACAAATTCCTCAGGGTTTATTTGACTTGGGGTCTGTACTCTTACTGTTGGAGGCAGCCTAATAAGGTGATGGCAAAGAAAAAGAAATTGAGTAAGGTTTGATGTGTAAAAAGCCTCAAATTGCATCTTTTTTCTCCCATTCCAGAGGCTGTCCTGAGAAAGGAACAGAGGAATTTTGATTTCGTTCTCCCTTGTAGAAATACTGAGGAGGAAGAACAGTAGGAAATGAAAGCATCTTCCCATCACCTCATTTCCTCCTTGCTTTAGGCTCTTTGCTCTGCATCATCAGCTCGGTGTTGCAGTGAATTGTCATTTTTTCCTGTTTCCACAGCAGTGCAAGAGGAGTTTCAGTGTGTTGAACTTGATTTTTATAGTCACTGAAATGCCTGTTAAAACATAGCTGTGCCATTAAGCTCACTGCTGTAGTAATGCTCAGTAAAAGACACCCTCTTAGCACAGCTCTGCTCAGTGCAACAGGAATTTCCTGCCATGGCAAGGGAGAAGCTTGAGGAATTAGGGGCTGATGCCTCAGAGATGTTCACAGGGAGCTCTGTGGCCTCCTGGAGCACCAAGTTGGGCCTGGGGAAGCTTTGACATCATTTGGGTGGGTTTAGCCTGGAGCCCTGTGTTGGGAAGGACTTGAGGGTTTCTAAGTCCCTTTCACACTGGATTTAAGAGTGAGCTTGTGGCATTTGGGCTGTTGCACCTGGGTGTGTTGGCTGGACATCAACTAAAACATGAGATGTTCCCCTCAACATGAGGAACTCCTTTCCATGAGGGTGGCAGAGCACTGGAACAGCTGCCAGGGAGGAGATGGAGTGTCCTGCTCCAAGGGAGACACTCCAAACCCACCTGGATGTGTTCCTGTGTCCCCTGCTCTGGGTGGCCCTGCCTTGGCAGGGGGATGGACTGGATGATCTCCAGAGCTCCCTTCCAACCCCAGCTGTTTTGGGATTCTGGGGCTGTCCTTGCTGTTGATGGAGTTTTTGGGATTCTGTGGCTGGATTTGGGGCTCCTCCTGGGGCTGTCCTTGCTGTTGGGTTGCTGCTGTCCCTGAGGTGCTGGGCAGGCTGGCCCTGGGCAGTGCTGGCTGAGGATGGGGTGGATCAGGGCTGCTGCCAGGGAAGGGCAGGGCTGGGGCCACATCAGGCAGGAGTGGGCGTGGAGCTGCGGCTCTGCCAGTTGTGGTCACTCCTCATCTCCTGGGGCACTCGCTGGAGGCTGTGGCCTGACTCACCACCAGCCCAGGCACATTGCATGCTCTGCCAGCACTGACCAGAAGCTGGACGAGTTCCTCCTCCCCTCCAGCTTTAACTCTTGTCCTTCTCCTGCCCAGCAGACCCCTGGGGGCATTTTCTACACAGCAGTGTTGAAGCTTTTGTAGATTTTCTAATAACCACGTGTAGAAGTGGCTTTGAATTTTGCTTGATTCCAGGCACTGAAATCCTTACTTGAGGCACAAATAGTTTTTTGGGTGAGCACAGCTAATGCTCAAATGCTGTCCTTGCCTTCCTGGAGCATGGTGCCAGAGCAGGAGCCAAGTTACAGCTCCTTAGTGGCCCCCAGTGAAATGTGGGAGGTCTGAGGGAACATCAAAACTCACTTACTTTGTGCTTCTGAGTTAGCACAAGACAGATGCCAAAACATCTGCCTCTGGATAATGTTTTGTGTTAGTCTAAATCAGCATCTTGCTTTTTCTGCAAGAGCCAGCGTTGAGAGCTTGGGGTGATGTGATTACTCTTTGCATCCAGGCTGTTTCACTTAATGGACTTCTTAATATTAAAAATCAATTTGGATGTTCTTGATTGTGCCTCTTGTTAGCTGTGCATTATGGCACATTAATAATGCTGTTAGAGTCAATAATGGTGTGTATATATATATCTTGTAGCACCAGTTTCAACGTGATACCCTCAGTACTTGGTGGTGAAGTACTCTGAATACAGATTAGCCAGAAGGAGCGGGGGTGAGCTGGTAATGGTGACTGAGCATCTCACTTCATTAGCTCCCTAAAAATAAATGTCTGCCTTCAAAGGGTGGAGGAAGGAAAGCAAGAAACTGAACTTGTTTCGTGGAAATCTTGGCTTTGTCCAGAACTCTTCGTTTCACAGAATCTCAGATTTATTCAGATTGGAAAAGAGCACCAAGATCTTTAAGTCCAACCTGTGCCCAATCCCCACCTTGTCACCGTTCCAGAGCACTGAGTGTCACCTCCAGTCCTTCCTTGGACACCTCCAGGGATGGGCAGCCCCTTCCAATGCCCAAGCACCCTTTCCATGAGGAAATTCCTGCTGGTGTCCACCCTGAGCCTCCCCTGGTGCAACATTTCCTCTCCTCCTATTCCCTGGGAGCAGAGCCCGACCCCCCTGGCTGTCCTCTCCTGGCAGGGAGTTGTGCAGAGCCACAAGGTCCCCCCTGAGCCTCCTTTGCTCCAGGTTTTATTTCTTTCTGTATTTTTTAATTAGTGCAGAAAGGACAAATGAGCATCTTGTTTTGTCCTACTCGAGCTCTGCCAGCAGGGCTCAGCAGGGTGGTTGCACTTTGGGAAGGCACCAGACCTCAAGTTTGGGATTGTTCTGGATTTCTGAAACTTCCTCAGCTTATGAATTAATTCATGTTGGGTGGGGAGTGATGAGACACCAGATGTGATGCAGAACACATTGCTGCCCTTTCACCTGCTGGGAACCCTGAGGTGTCTGCTGGTGCTTGGGAAAGCTTGGTGGCCTTCACTCCTTGTGTGCTCACTTTGGAAGAGAGGAGGCAGGCTGGCATTGCAGGGGTTTCAGGCTGGGGGGTCCCAGAGCCTGGTTTGGGATTCTCTCCCCCTCCTCAGATGCCCTGTGTAGTCATGGAGGAGTTTGCAGGTGAGCCATTGGGTGTTTCAGGAATTCGCTGCTGGCAGAGAGGAGGTGTGAGAGGAACTGTCTCACCTTTGTAAGGGAAAGTGGTGATAAATCCTTTCTATCTACTTGAACTTGTGGGATTTGGGCTAATCCTGTGGTACAAGTCACATTTGTGGATTTAATCAATAAGATTAGAGCATCACTGGGCAGCAGGAACCCCGAGCTGGATTTTCTCCTTTATCTTGGTGGTAGCTGTTCAGGTCTAAGAATTTCTCCAGGCTGCTCTTCTCTTTAGGAAATTAATTTTTGGGAATTTTTGGATAATGGAATAATTAAAATATTGAGAAAGAACTCTGAATCAAGCTTGGTGAGAGCAGGAATGACAAAACCCAAGGTGAGGGTGAGAGGATCCACCCTTGGTTAATGCACACATGAAATAATGGTCTTTAACAGTTCTCTTGACTCAAACACTGGTTTTTTTTTTCTTTTGCTTCTCCGTTACCCTCAGGTGTAGAAATCAGAAACTCCTCTGAGTGAGTAGCAGGGGACTAAGGAATCTGCCTGAGTACTCAAATCAACCACTCTCATTTTAGGGAAAATAGGAAAACCTTCAGGTGTCTTTTAATACCAGAGAATTTACAAAAGACTTTGCTTTCACCTCTGCAATTTGCCTGCTTTTATTGAAAAAGCACAGTTATGATTAAGGGATTTTTTTTTTTACTTAAAGCTAGCGTAAGATAAAGCTGGTAATGTGTTAAATATAGTTTGGTTTCTTTCAGGAGTTTGGAATGATTAATACAGCCTTTAAAGCAAAATAATACCAGGGAATATTATTCTGTAACATCTTTATGGTATATTAAGATATCTCACCTTTCCTACAGTCAGAAAAAAAGCTTTTGCAGTATAAATTGATGTTACCTTTGTTTGATTTTTCCTTTTTTTCCACCACTAATTCTTCTAGTGTTGACCTCCTTATTTTTCTGATGTGTGCAGATTAAGGAGTGCAGCTTACAGAGGAGTTTGTTTTGTGTTCATGAGTGGTAAATGGGGGTTTGGTGCAATTACTGTAATGCCCCGTTCATTGTTCCTTTCTTTATCAACTCCTGGAGTTGAAAAAATGCCTCTTTCTGTGCCCACACTTAATCCTTTGCTTTTGGCACTTTCGTGTGGATGTTGGATTTTTTAAATTAAGCAAAACATTCTTCAGTTCAAAAAAATAACAAACTTAAAAAATTGGAAATTGTACCTCGGGTTTCTAAATATTTTATATGATAGCTCAGGATACAGCTGATGAGACAAAATGCAAACATACCAGTTTCACGCTTTACTCCTCCAAATTTTGTCTTTTCCTTTAATTAAAGCCTTGCCATTTGCTCCAATCAAACATTTTCTGTCGCAACATCTTTTGATGTCACTGTACATAAAAAAAATTCCTGTGAGAAGGAGTTACCTGCTACCTTGCAGGGGAGTTTGTGGTGTAGTGCAAGCCTTGCTTTGTAATCACAGGGGTGGAATGCACTTTATACTTACTTTGGTTGTTTGCTTCACGATCTGTCAGTGCTGCTGGAAGCCAGCAGTGTGATTTATTTTCTCTTGCAGACGTATTTTTCACACATATATATATTTTTAAAGATAAATCACTCCTCCCTGGCTCCTCAGTCAGTTGAGGTCAGTGGGAGCTGTCGTGGGCAGTAATTACCATTTGATGGCTGTTTGTCATCTTCTGTCACAAGAATTGGTCATTACACTGCAGCTCCTGCTGCCTGACCTTCCTTGTTGTGACAGACACCAGATCTAGCACTCGTGGGCATAAATTTTAGTGCCTTTTATTCATAGCTGCCTTTGATCCCGAGCCTTACTCCACTTAAATGCTGGAGAAATGCTCAGCTGAAGTGTGAATTGAGTACAGGACTGGTTTTTAATCTGTTATAATGCAGATTTTTCCTGGCTGGGATGGCTGATAGGAGTCAGTGAAGTTGCTTGTCAGGGTCCTGGAGGTGGGAGACTGTCCTTGGATTCATTTCTGGATGTGTGAACATCCCAGGGGCCCCTGGATTGAGCTGTGAGCATTGCAGAGATCTGAGTAAACCCCGAGGATTGGGGTTTTTTTGGGTTGCCCTCGAGCCACGCGAGTTTGGAGGAGTTAGGGCTGTGAAACTTTGTTTTCCCTGCTATGCACAAAAGCTGAAATGAGAATATTTCTGGGGAGTGGTTCCAAGCAGAGTGTCCCACGTGCTCTGTGTTCAGCACTGTGATCATCCCTCTGCTGAGAGCAGTTTAAAATGCTCATTTTTGGTAAGGTGTTTCTCAGAACCCCCTTCTCCTGCAGGGTAGCATTTATGGCTTTCAGATATCCTGGGCCAGGTACCTGGGAGGGAGGGTTTAGCTGTCTCTAATAATGACAAAATTGAGCTAAACATTAAAACACAAATAGCTTGGCTTGTTTTGATGCCAATAGAAACTGTTACTTTCTAACATCTTCATTTAAATCCTGGTGATATTGGTCTCTGCAGTGCACCTGACCTTTATTCTTTTTACCCTGTGGTGTGTTTTTATTCCATTAATAATCTTCCACCTTATACAGTGTTTTCCAAACTGCTTTTCCATGGTTTTTTTTTTCCCACTTGTGCACTCAGATTTATTTATTTAACTCTTAACTCCAAAGTCTGTCAAGCCAGACGAGTTCTGCAGAGAAAAGGACCCAGCCAGCCTGGGTGGATTATTTATTGGTGATCCAATGAATGAAGGATTTATTTATTGGTGAGAGCTGGGTTCTGGGGAGAGCAAACAGGAATTCCCAGAGGCTGGAACTGGAGGAGGCAGTGGGCTCTGTGCCCCATCCTCGTGCTGGATCAGAGCTCCCCTGGAGCCCCCTGGGGTGTTCCCATGGGTGAGCTCGGGACTAAACCCATCAGCAGATCTGGGGTCACAGCAGTGTTTTTTGTCCAGTTCCCAGCTCTTAGAGATGAGATTTGTGGTGTTGATCTGCTGGGGCGGGAGGGAGCTGGCCAGGTAAGGCAGGTGTTTCCTGGATCCCGCCTCTCATGGCTTCATTTATAACTCTGCCACAGATTTTGAATTTCAGGCCTTTTTTGGAAGTGCTGTGTTACCTGTAGTGAGTGTGGGATGTGTTGTGGATGTTCTGTGAACTCTTGGTCTGAAACCAATTTCCTCTGACAGCCACATGGCACTTATCCAGGTCTTTCTGTTCCAATGAAACATTCCTGAGTCCTGCCCTGGAAACTGAGGCAGAAGGAAAAGCAGTGATAATCTGAGGGTTGTAGGAAATTCAGAGATAATTGTTATGCTCTAAAAATGCTGTTGTTTCTTGAAGAGTTACAACAAATAGTGAGAAATTCTGGTTTTCAGGTATTATTGATCATTGTTGGAGGGTGAAGCTGCAGTAAGAAACTTCTGTGGGTCCACCTTGACTAAAGTTCTTTAATTTCAATCTTGTGAGATATTTCAGTCTCTGCCTTCAATCATGAGGACCCTCCTTGGTACTGGAAGATTTTTTTCTCCTACAGAGCATTTACTCCATATAAAACTTAAAAATTTGGCTTTAGGAGTTGTAACTGTTTTGTTTTTCAGATCATGAGTATTTTTTTCCCAACCAAACCTGGTTTGTAGCATTCTTTATCAGATGAATTTGTGGACATTGCCAGTGTCAGTGCTCAAGAGTGTCCAGATTTTCTTTTGGGAGTGGCAGGAGGAGTGGTCTTTGATTTACTGTTGGATTTGTTGTAGTTTATTGTACAGTGGTTGGTGCAGTTGCCTCTGGCACTCAGAAATTCTGAAATGATATTTTCCAACATCCTGTGCATGCAGTAAATGAATGAAATGACTGAGAAATCATCCTTTAATGTTAGCAATTTGAGTTTTCTAAAGACACTCTGTGAGTTTCCTGTGTGTTGAGCTGACAGGGGAAGACAGAGCAGTTCTTTGTAGAACTGCCTAAAATTGACACAAAGTGCTGTGGAAGGCTGGCAAATACAACAAAAATTGAGTGTATTGCCATGAAGAAGCAAAGCATTATAAACAGAGTGAGGGACAGCTTTAGAAAATGAACTTGTGGGGCTTTTTTTTTTTTTTTTTTGTTACAAAGGGAAATATTAGTAGATTTA
Source organism: Dicaeum eximium (assembly GCA_013396995.1). Taxonomy (NCBI): domain Eukaryota; kingdom Metazoa; phylum Chordata; class Aves; order Passeriformes; family Dicaeidae; genus Dicaeum; species Dicaeum eximium. The sequence continues at coordinate 968,987 of VWZP01006954.1, forward strand.
AGAACTTGACTGAATTAGTATAGAATTAAAATTTTTTTACAAAAAGATTGAGAATGGCAATAATGAGTAATAAAAGCAGTGATGTGGAGAAACAGCTGGAATTGTCTTGCCTGTACTAACAGCAGTGTTCTCTCTGTCCAGCTCTCTACAACTACGATGCCAGGGGACCAGATGAACTGTCCTTACAGATTGGTGACACCGTGCACATACTGGAAACTTATGAGGGTAAGTTGGCAAAAATTGAATTGAAAACTTGGATTTTTTAGGGGGAATTGCATTCCTTTTCTGTTTGTGCCCCTTATCTTGAATTGGGAGTTGAAGCAAATGGAGCCACATGGTTGATGAGCTGGTGAATAAGCACTGGATTTTCTGGGGAAGAAAAATTTTCACACAGCTGGGTTTGTGTGGATCAGTTGTAGCATCTCCCCAAATTAGAGAATGAGAGATGCTTTTTGGGGACCCTTGGGTGATGCAAAAGAAGCTGCTGCTATAAGGAGTTTAATCTGAATTTGGAAGTCACTTGGGTCTTGAATTATTTATGTGTTTCTCCTGAGATGGGTGCCTGTGTTAGTGCTGTGCACTGATTTCTGCCTTTTCCTGGTACCTCTTTTGATGTGCAACTCTTCAAACATCACCTGCACCAAAATCTTTCCTCCCTGATCCCTGTACAAGGGAATTTCAGTGCTGAGTTTGATAATCAACACGATGTGGAAATTGTCACAACATTTTCAGCTCTTAATCCAAGCAAAATAAAACTTCCATTACATCCTTGAGTTGAAATTTTCTGGCGTGCTGCAGTTTGGAAAGGTGTGGGGAACATAGAACTAAACCATGTGTTTAAAACAGTGTAACATTGTTTGTCACATGCAAACATGATTTACTTTAATATATTGATTTAATTTGCTTCTCTAGACATGGATCGTTTAGTTGATCTGGGTGATCAATTTATTTTAGTTATTGGCTTAATTGGATTTTTTAAAATATTAACGGAAACAAACAATGCTGTTTCAACAAGAGCTGATCATCACTCGAAGTGGAACTTTTGAATTTTCTCATTATTCCTGGGCTGGCCTTTTCTTGGAGCAACAATGCAAAGATTTTAAATGCAAATGGAGCAATTCAAATATTGCACAGCTTCGTACTTTTACAGAAAAATAGATTTATTTAATGAATGTGGGAGAAACTGAGCAGGGAATGCTGAAATCCAGTCAGATGCTGAAACCCTCTCAAATGCTGACTGTTCCCGAATAAGTGGGGCTGTAGGGATGAGCCACTTTTCCCCTGGATGGAAATAGAGGAAAACCTTCATCCTCTCAGAGCTTGGAGCAAAGAGGGTGAGTTCATGGTAAAAGAAATGCAAATTCCTGTTCTCCCAAGCACTGATTGCTCTCTCCTGACCTGAGATGGGGAATTAAAGGCTGTAACTCTTCTCTCTTGTTCAGAGCTGCCAGGATCAGGGGATTGTTTGAATTGTTTGATTTCCTGGTTTCTCTGGATAAAATTGGTGTGGATGGTGCCCCTGGGAGGTTTTGGACCCTACAAATTTCTAGGTGTGGCCAGGCTGGGGTGGGAATGGGCCCATCCAAAGGAAAACCCTCACATTCAGTAATCCTGACACAGAAAAGTTGTTGGAAGGAGTCAGTAAAGCCTTTTTGCTGTGGATCTGGGATTTTGCCTTTCCTACCCCTTTTCCCTGTGGGAAGAGCAGTTGGGTTTTTCATGGATACCTGCTGGAGCCCACATTCTGCTTTTCCCATCCTGCTGTAGATTTGATAACATTTTAAATTAGTTTTCTGCAATATTTCCTAAGTTGAGAGCAGTTTTGAAGACTGGTCTGTGTCTGTGGGCTTTGAAGTGGTAGAAATTGGGTTTTTTGGGTTTTTTCCCCTCCGAGTCTGGATTGCCAAGAAAAAGTGATGGGAAATCCTTGCTCAGCTGGAGTCTCTGCAGAAGATAAGGAGTTCGAAGGGCTCAGTCTCACATCCATAGTCTGCAAGATCTGCTTTTAGTACAGATATCTGTAGGATATCTGTTGCTACCATGTACTGGAATTAATTTCTGAGTTGAACTTTTCCCCTGTGTTTAAAGTAATATTTACTTTTGTTGCCTATGAGAAGAACTTATTTTGGAATTTGTGTTTATTATTAAAAAGGTTTTGACATTCAAAATTTTAATCGTGGAAGCTTTTTTTCCTCTGAAATGCAAAAAAAATTGTGTAGAAAGAATTCAGTGTGTGTATCCTGTGAAATTTGTCTTGGTGAAAGAAACCCCTATTTTTATGGGAGTGAGGAGATTGGAAATGAATATGCACATTTCACTATTAAATACTAAATTTGTGTTTTTCCAGCAACCAAAGTAAAGATGAAGCTACTTCTTAGACTAATTAATGTTGAAAATAAATTTAATTTTTTTCTTTTAGGAAGTATTTTAGTTTATTTTTTAGTTAGAAAACTTTCCCTGGCCTTCTCCTCAGAGCCTTAGAGGAAAAGCCAAACAGGAAAGCCATAAGAATTCCCAAATATCCTGCTCTGCAGGAGAGGAGGGTTGCATTTTGTAGCAGATACCCTAAAACCCAAGTATTTGCCACATTCTGGGTTAGTACTTTCCAGATCTTTATTGTCTTAATTCTGTTTCTTGACAATATTTGATGGAATGGGCAAATGGAACCATATGATCAATAAGTGTGGCTCATTAAGGGGAATTGCTGGGAAATGTAACAAAAAATCAACCTCAAAACCGAGATTAACTGTTGGAACATCAATTAATTTCCAGTGCTGCTGTGAGAAGGGAGTTTGGCTTCCCAAATAGGGATTTTCACAGAAGTTCTTCTTGATTATGGGGAAGTTGAGTTTTGTTGCAGGATTCTTTGTTTGTTTCTGAGTGCAGTGTGACTGTGTGAGAATGGATGCATTGTTTGAGGGTAACCACAGCAGATTCTTGAGTGTCTTTCGCAGCTTTGCAGACAAAAATATTTCATTGGTGTCTTCTCAGTTCAGCATTTCCTTGGGTGCACATTTCCAACTACTTGGTCCCAGATTTCTTAAGGGCAAGGTCTGGTCTTGAACAGGTCCAGGGATGAGGAGTCCACAACCTCTGTGCCAGGGCATCATCTCCTTCCCAGGGAAGGAATTCCTGGAATCCCCCAATGCTTTGGGCTGGAAGGGACCTTAAATCCCACCCAGTGCCACCCCTGCCATGGCAGGGACCCCTCCCACTGTCCCAGGCTGCTCCAGCCCCAGTGTCCAGCCTGGCCTTGGGCACTGCCAGGGATCCAGGGGCAGCCACAGCTGCTCTGGGAATTCTATCCCAGCCCCTCCCCACCCTGCCAGGGAACAATTCCTGCCCAATATCCCATCTCTCCTTGCCTTTTGTCAGTTTGAAGCCATTTCCCCTTGCCCTGTTTTGGGGTGGCACTGACCAGCCCCAAGTGCTGCAGGGAGGAGGTGATGAATCCCTTGGGCTTGTGCTGCAGGAGAGCAGACTGAAAAATCCGGTGTGCTTGAGCCTTTAATTTGGATTTCTGGTTCCACCTTGTGCATGATGAATTTATCAGCTTGTGTTGATTTCATGGAACTTTCTCCCTGTTCTCAGGATTGGGACTGCAGTTTTTATTCCACATCTCCTTTAATCTCCCCATCCTCCCCTCGACAGGGATGCTTTGCTGTACAAACCCTTCTTTGCCAGGCTGGAGGGGTGGATGTTGCATCCAGGCTCAGTTCTCCAAAAGGGCTCCTTGCTTTTGTATTTTGGTATGTGACCCCTAAATTCCAAACTATTCCCATTTCCTGGTGAGGTGGCTAACAGCTGAAAACTTGGATTTGTGGAATTTAGGTGGGTTTTGAAATGAAAGTAGCCTATCAGTAAATTTTTGTCAAGTTAATGCTCTTAAGTTGGTTTTGTTTGTGTTGATGAATTAGTAATTGAAATTAAAAGCACAGCAATTAAAGACATCATGTGAACCACCAACTCTATCCTGCACTTCTCTCCATTATCACTTGGATTTTATACCTTCCAGGATGACTTGTTTTATCTAGGATATTAAGCCTATGGAAAACTGAAATTCAGGTGGGATGTGCAGGGCTGCAGCATGATCAGAAACCACCTCACGGTGCTGCTGAGCTGGGAAGGAGCAGCTGGGAGGTGCCACAAATGAACTTTTTAATGCTTTTCCCCTTTTTTCTCTCCTAGGTTGGTACAGGGGTTATACACTACGGAAGAAATCCAAGAAGGTGAGTGTTGCCACAGCGTGGTCCTCATTTTTCTCTTGGAACAAGATGGATTTTGGCACTGGGTGTGTGGGTTTGATGGAGCTGGATCTCAGCTGTGCACTGGTCCCTGCTGCTGTGTCCTCAGCCTCTGGTCAGTGGGAATTGTTCAAGTTAATAAAGATTTACTTTAGCAAGGCCTAAAAGATGGGTGCCATATCCAGCTCTGGGGTCCAAAGGGAGGACGTGGAGCTGCTGGAGAGAGTCCAGAGCAGGCACCAGGATGAGCAGAGCTCTGCTGGGAGAGCTGGGATTGTTCAGCCTGGGGAGGAGCAGCTTTGGGGTGACCTCAGTGTGGCCTTCCAGTGCCTGAAGGAGCTCCAGGAAAGATGGAGAGAGACCTGGGACCAAGGGATGGAGGGACAGGACAAGGGGGAGTGGCTTTAAGCTGAAGGAAGGGAAATTTAGATGGGATATTGGGATGGATTCTTCTGTGGGGGTGGGAGGGGCTGGGCTGGAATTCCTGGAATCCCCCAATGTTTTGGGCTGGAAAGGATCTTAAATCCCAT